>JBBPOJ010000065.1:0-50856 GCA_038091395.1 Leccinum rimulosum
GTAGTTTGCCGAGATTTTCAGTCCATCGGCCAATGTTGGCTGGCCGGTCAGTTGCGGCATTTTGGCACATTGGCTAGCCGGTCATTTGCCGAAAATTCTACTGAATGGGGTCACTTGGTAATGATACCAAATATGCCCGTATTGCTGATGGTAATTCAATAAAAATGGTTGGACCTGGTGTCGTATTACTGAAAGCTATTGGATGAAAGACACCTCTCACCCTTTGAGGTGTTTGGTTCTCTCCTGATGCTTCCTGTCGACTCCTATCGACAAATCAATTAGCTTTACAGGGCTATAAAACAATCATTGGCAAGACAACTGAAATATTTGACAAGCAAGGTCACCTTGTTATCCGGGCTACTGCCTCATCACCTGGTGATATTCTTCACTGGTTTAAGTCAGAAATGATTACTCCTACTGGAGATGTTCACACCTTGCAGGATATGTCTTCTTTCGAACTTTGGCATCATTGTTTCGGACATGGTTCCAACAATGCTCTTTGACATGCTTCAACTTCAACTAAGGGTGTTCTGAAGTTACTCCCACCTTCGACCCCTGCCCACCCTTGTCATGGCTTCCAACTTGGTAAATCCCATGAGCATCCTCTTGGACCTTCTGAGAAGCGCTCTTCCCAGGTTTTTGGTTTGATTCATACTGATCTCATTGAACTTCCTACTGAATCTCGCACTCGTAATTGTTGAATTCTCACTTTCATTGACAATTGTAGTACTTTTGCTTTCCTTGATTTCATTCATCGCAAGAGTGATGTTGCTTCGCATTTTCGTGACTTAGTTCTCCATGCTGAGACCTTAACTGGTCTTTCGGTTACCTCTGTCCATTCAGACCGAGGTGGGGAATATCTTGGACAAGAACTGTTATTGTTCTTCACATCCAAAGGTATTTCTCGACAATACTCTGTTCCTCATCTACCACAACAAAATGGTAGAGCTGAGAGATTCAATAGAACTATCATGGAAAAAGCACAAGCTATACAATTAAATGCATGTCTTCCGAATTCTTTCTGGCAAGATGCTGCAGAAACAGCTCTACATATCTACAATAGACAACCAATGAGACGACATAAATGGAAAACTCCATCCAAGATTTTCCATGGTACTAAACCCGATGTTTCATATTTCCGAGTCTTCGGTTGCAAAGCTTATGTTTTCATACCGAAATATTTGAGGCAAAATAAACTTGCACCAAAGGCAGAAGAAATGGTCTTTCTAGGCTATGAACAAGGTTCCAAAGCTTATCGCTTTTACTGTCCAACTCGTCGACGCACATTCATATCATCTACTGCCACTTTTGATGAAGTAACATTTCCTTATTGCTCAAAGAAACTAAGACCTATAGACAAACTTTCCGCTATTCCAAATTCATCTGAATCACTCATTCCAGATGAAGAAGCCGCTCTACCTGATTCAAATGGAAATGGACCAGATAAGATCTATCCTGATCAGATTGTTACTTATCCCTCCATAGTATTTCCACCACAAATCCCACCTAACAATTTGTTACCGAATCCTTATATTTCATCACCAAATCAATCACCTTCAAATCCATCACCATGGAATTTACAATCTGGTGGTTTTGATTTCTCTCAATTTCCAGATGACTCACCTGTACCTCCACCAGTAAATATCAATGAGGACGAACTATCTGAGACAATACCATCATATACAGTCCTCTTCATAAACGACAAACATGTACCGATCAAGAAGCTCATTTTAATACTTCTCCTGATTAAGTTCATCAAAACAAGCGACAACTTCTTGATTGTTATACTGAATCTGGTACTGAATTACCAGATATTCCTCGAGATCTACAAGATAACAGACTTGAAGATCCGAATCAAAGAACATGGGATCTATATAATAAATATCACAAAGATCTCAATAATTGTCCCTGGTTAGCTCCCAAAAGAGCTTACGATGAAATCATTCCTGAATTCCGACAACAACCTCATAGACATCATCCTACTCAAATTGTTAATGAGTAACCTAGAACTCGAACTAGAGTATCATCTCGTGTTCCTGTACTAAGACGTATCCAACCAGATAACGCTTATGGAGATAAAACACCACTTGAAATAGAACGAGATCAATTAGGTAAATCAGTACCTATGGATACAAGTCAGGAAAAGCTTTCTCCATTATCTCCTCTTACTCCAAGTATGGTTCTTACACCTATACCGGAAGCACCAAATCCTAGTAATTTACAGGATATGAATATGGAAGATCTATATGATGACCCAAAGAACCATTTAGCTCGAAATGGATTTGCCATTATCTATTCACAGCAGCTGTTGCTATACATGATACACCAGTTCACTATCGAGATGTAAAGAAACTACCTCTCAGCGAACAAAAAGAATGGCAAATATCAATGGAAGAAGAGATGAAATCTCTTCACGACCGAAATGTTTGGAAACTTGTGGATCCACCTCCAGGTAGAAAACCCATCACAAGGAGATGGATTTATGTAACAAAGAGCGATGGTCGTAAAAAGGCTTGATTTGTTGTCAAAGGCTTTACTCAAATCTATGGAATAGATTTTGAAGAAACCTTTTCCCCCGTCGCTCGTTTCGAAACAGTCCAACTCTTGTTAGCTGTAGCAGCATTAGAGGATTGGGACATTAAAGCTCTCGATGTAAAAACAGCTTTTCTCTTTGGAGAATTAGATGACAATGAGGAGCTTTACATGGTACAACCAGAAGGTTTTATCAAGAAAGGAAAAGAAAACAAAGTTTGTCGACTATGAAAGGCCATCTATGGTCTCAAACAAGCCGCCATTAAATGGAATAAGGCTTTACACAAATCCCTAGTTGATATGGGATTTAAATGTACTGTCTCCGATCCAGGTGTTTATATTAAATACATTGGAAAAGACAAGATAGTGTTTGTTGTCTATGTAGACGATGCATTATTTATGGGAAGTAACACTAAACTACTCCTCGAGCACATAAAAGTGTTCACTAAACAATGGGAATCTCGTGTATTAGGAGATGCTAAAGAATATCTTGGCATGACTATTACTAGAGATCATTCTAAACGAACTCTTAGTAAGACTTGACCAAATAACTTATGCTGACAAGGTAGTCAAAAGGTTTCAGCTTGAAAACGCTAAACCTACACGAACACCACTTCCTTCCGGTTATATACCAATTCCTAATGATGACAAGGAAGACTCCAAACGAAGGACCCAATACCAATCCATAATAGGATCATTACTATACATTATGCTTGGCACTAGACCCAATCTTGCTTATTCCATAATCAAGATGTCACAATTCTCGGCTAATCCATCTGAAGATCATATTAACCGAGCACTATATATAGTCCGGTACCTTTCATATACCAAAAATGTATCCATTACATTTAATGGTTTAGCTAAGAACAATGGCTTCTCAGCTTACTGTGACACCAACTGGGCTGGTGATACAGAGACTAGACGCTCTACCTCTGGTTACTGTATATTCCTTGCAGATGCTATCGTCTCCTGGTCTTCACGTAGACAGAAAGTAGTTGCTCTATCCTCTACAGAAGCAAAATACATTGCCATAAGGGGGTGAGTCCAAGGTGGGAGTGGCTTGATGGAAAGAGGGAATGGCTGAAAGAGAAAGATAAGAGGATGTATGAGCGATCTGAGCGACGAACGATGAGACGGCGGCGGAAGATGACAGACGGCGAGCGCGAGACTGAGCGGAAATCAAAAGGGGAATCTGTATACTGGCCCTCGAGGCCCATGGATCGTAGTATATATACATAGTGCTACGCAAGTGGCTCAAAGGCCAAAGGAAACATGGATGAGGCAATGATGGGGCATACGTGATAATGTGAAAACGTGAAGAGTTGGCGATGGAGTCCAGGTCCACACACGTCCTGCGCATTTCACTATGTCAGTCAGACCGGGATCCTTACAACTACCTAGTAAGTTTTCTACTAGAGAATCCTCTTTCATATTAGACTTGTATCTATTATACTGCGCTATAAGAATATTCATAAAGGATTTCTATACTGTGCCCTGACCATTCTTTGCTACAAAAGGAGGGATAGAAGGGTAGATGTGATGCCAGGCAGTGATATTGTAATCTTCATGCCCCCAAATAAATTATGTGGCATACTGCAAGGTTGAGAGTGACCTGCTGTCACTACTGCAAGTCTCTCTCTTTGTTGTGTTGTGTACAAGAATTGTGTTCACATATCTACTCCATTTTGCATAACCGGTTCAATGATAGTACTTATTTTGGATCATACATAATTGTGAAATTATTATGTTTGTCCAAGTTTAAATAAGCAATTAGCTAAATTCATATCATGTGTTACATCATCTAGAGCTGAAAAGTGGTGTTTAAACAAGGAATAAGCAACGTGCAGCAGACAACGTACTCTAAACAAGAACCCAAGCTAGTTGTGTGACAAAATGGGTCAGTCACCATAACTCATGGGCTACTAGGGGAATTTACACGTACATCCTCGGGGGTCAGTCGGCCCATAGCCTATCACAAACACCCCCAGTCTTAAGTGACAGAACCATAGTGAAATAGAAGACACGTACCGACTCGTCTGTGGATAATGTTGCATTTACCATGGCAGATTTCTTCTCTTGGAGCTAGACAGTATCTTGTTATCCTACACGAATTTATAAATGGAGTCACGTACTTGAATGATACGACTTTCTATGCTGTCTTCTATAACAATCTTGATGGCATGGACAGGTCGGTGCTGCCCAAGACGATGGATACGGTCCATGGCTTCTGCGGGACGATGAGCACGCGAGCACATCTGTCTCACGAAAAGGTCAAGTATACTTACGGTACTCAACGGCAGGGTTCCACCAGCTGTCCATGAGATAAACACGCGAGGCCTCCGTTAAGTTGAGTGCGACACCGCCTGCTTTCAGAGACACCAAGAAAACTGTGACATGAACATTGGTCACTGAAGATCAAATCTGAGCAACGCGAACGAGCAAATGAAACGTTCCGGCGTACTGAAGTGCTGGATGGTAGCGTCACGGGCCTGAGGCGACATGGTTCCCTCGAGCCGGCAGATCTGGAAAACATGATTAAAAACCGTAAACATGGACCCTGATTGACAGACCTGAAATCCGGCTTTCTGTAACCTGAATGCAATCAAATCCAAAAAGTTGACAAATTGACTGAACACGATACTCTTCGTGGTGGCATTCTGTTTGCGGAGATTGGACAACTCCTCGACAAGAGCCTCGATTTTCGAAGACGAACGCCAGGTATCTAGGTTGAGTCGTCCGATAATCCCCTGCCTTGCAGTCGGCAGATTTGATTCTAATTCAACAGCGGGCCCTTCTAGGTCAATAGTCAAGGGGAGGTGGCAAACAGGGCATTCAGGCTATAAGGGATCAGATGTCGTTCAGACTGCGAAGAAGCGGACCAATAAAGGCGTACACTGATGTCCCCAATTGTACTCAAGTATTGCCTCATACATTCGCGGTCAAAGATATGGTGGCACTTGGCTTTGATGGCATCCTCGGCAATGTCGTTGCAGAGCCTGCAGACGGTGGCTTCCCCAAGTTCATCGCTGCCGAAGAATGTGTTGCCGTTGCTCTTGCTACGGAGAACCAGGTCGGGGTGGCAAGCCATTTGGCGCATACGGGTGAGCCTAGGAGGCGTGTTAACTCAGAGAGTGAAGCCGGGTGACCGTATACTCACAAGCTGAAGATATTCGAATAATCTGCTCGCCGCGTGAGGGAACAGGATAAGAGGGGGGAATGAGTAACTCACTGTTCAGAACAGTACCCGAATCGACGTATGTACTGAACTCGCGCTTGGCGTCCGAAAACAATGAGAGATACAGCTCTTTCTCTTCTGGGCTGAAGTAATCCCTCCGAACGATCACTGTTCTCGGAGGAAGCCCGAGATCATCCGCACGTTGTATCTGGGAGACAACTTATCAGCATTCAGGTACACAACGTGATGCAAACATACCTTAGTTCGTCTGAGCATCATACGATCCAGCAAGACCCTCAACTTCTTGAAAGCCGTCTTACCAGGCCCCTCCATGCCATTTTTCTGGATAGGGGTCAAGATTTCGTTGTTCCAGAAACAGGTCTGTTGGATAATGAATTGTACGACACGATCGTTATAGAGAAAATAATATCTCACATGCTGCATGGGACTGTGACCACATTCTGGAAAGTGATTTAGCTTCATATCAGTCGACACAGTGGAGGGAGGAGTCTACCATCACAATTCCTTTTATCCGAAAACTTCCAGTGGAGAGATTTACAGTCGCACCGCTTGCCTGCAAGAAAGTGTGAAAATATGATAGATCTCGTGAGGAGACAGCTTACAAAAATAGTAAGCAAAAGGGTCCCCTCCTAAGAAACGGATCATGCTGTAAAGCTCTCCAACACGATTTTGCAGCGGCGTTCCCGATAAACACCACTTGTAGTTGCTATTCAATTCAAAGCAGGCTTTTGCAGTGTTTGTAGCGCGTTCCTTGATATTATGGGCTTCATCCAACTACACGTGCAGTGAACGCGGGGGAAATCAGTGCCTCGCGGAAGCGAACGCATATGACACCTACGATGATCCGGTTCCACCGAATTTGATGAAGAGGCGAGGCCTCTTTGACGATGTCCCCTTTGCGCTTGAAACCGCTTTCTTGCTTTCTGTAGCAACTCTCTACCACAGCGTAACTGGTCAAGACCTGACCGGAGTTAGTGTTGGCAAAAGGAAGCACCGGTATAAACGACATACAACATCAAATTGCTCGAGCGCCTTGGGGTTGATAATGCGGGTAGCACCGTGCCAAACTAGAACATTCATACCCTCCGTGTGGGCGTTAATCTCGTTGCGCCATTGCATAATCGCAACGGTTGGTCTGGGTGGTCACTATTATCGAATGTTACGAAACATACGCACAAGAATACTCACGCAACAACAAGATTTGGCCTCTTCAAGTCGGACACGAAGAGGGAAATCATCTGAATAGTCTTTCCCATGCTGCGTGAAACAAAGCTTTAAGACATTCTTGGAGACGCAAATATTTATTCTTACCCCATTTCGTCCTTGGAGGTCAAAAACTTGAGCAACTGAGAGGACGACGATGTGTTAAACGCTTACAGCTAACAAGCCGCCTTTCCAGACACCCTTTTCTTGTTTCCGCATCCACCAAAGAGACTCCTGTTGGAATGGCAAGAGCGCGACTTTTAATCCGGCGGGCTGTTCAGCCTTCTCTGGAACGATCACAGGGACCTGTTCTTCAAGATCTCCCCACAGATCCACGAGTTCTGAGTGGTGCTTCTGCAACAACAGGCTGGTTTTTTCTGCCTAAGATATACGGTGAGTGAACTGCCTCTAGTAATAAGACCTCAAACTTACCCAAGTTAACCTGCGGCCAAGCTTGTTGGCTAACAGACGTTCTTCACGCTTCATTGCAAACCGCTCCCTCCGAGCAACACGGCGTTGTTCTGCTCTTTCCGCCCACGTAAGCTCTGTGGAAGGAATGACCTTGCTCTTCTTGGGTTCCACCTTCGGCTTCCCTTTGCTTTCCGACAGAGAATCCTCATCAGAGCTTTCTACCGCGGATAGCTTTGACTCGTCATCAGATTCGGCAGAGTCTTCGTAAATATCTTCATCTTTTTCCATAGTAAGCTTCCTACCGCTAGTAGCGCGGCTCGCATTTCTCGTCCTAGAAGATGATGGGCCGGCACCCGACCTTTGTTGAGCTTCACGGCGGGCAGTCTTGCGGGATGCTTTGATGGCCTTCGAAACCATGATGGCTTCTTCTCCATCAGAGTCTGGCACTATAGAGTCGCCATATTCGGAACCACTCTCATCGAATTCCTCAGTCAGTTCACTATTTTGCTGTTCGTCTTCAGACATGAACTCCGCGTCAACAGGCTCAGGCGTCTCAATCGCCCTGCCTTTGCCTTTGCCTTTGCCCTGACGCTTGGGCGCAGGAGTGGGCTCGGTCTAGACCAGTGTGGTCGACTTAGTCACATTTTTTTTGCAAAAACAAGTCGAGTACTCTCACCTTTGTCTTCGAGGCCCGCACGCGTGGAACTCCTGCAACGACAGCATCTGCGATGAGCCTTCGTTTAGGCAAGACGTTGACGTCTTCGTCGTCTTCCGCAGCGCGTTTTCGTGCACCTCTTGTAACGATTGTGGTGCCAGCGACCATTTTCTTCTCGGGAGCCAGGTCTGGTTCAGACGTGTCAGGGGTTTCAGGTTCAACGGAGTTCGTAAGGCTAAGAGGGGTGACCGCGGTGCTCGCAGTCGTCGAAGTCGCCGGTGTGCGCGAATTCCGAGTACGACTTTTTGTCTGCGCCATGGTAAGTACTGCGCAGAGGGGAAAAGACAAAGAACGTCGGGAGAAGAAAACTGACAAGCTTAGACGCGTTCGAGTCCAGCGGCACCTTGGTAATTAGTGGCGCCGGAACTCTTGTACTAATTTGGCAGGATCACGTGCTCTACGCCACAAGCGCGATCTGCATCTGGATTCTGAAACTCGTTACTCAAGTGTGTTGCAACTTGGAGCTTCAAGGACGGAAGAACTTACGAGTGAACGCCGCATTGTGCAATACAACTTCACAGACCTGAAACAATGACTAATATCCGCGTGGCAAGCATACAATTAACTTAAGAACTTTGGAACTTTGGAACTTGCGTAACCTTGCCAACAATGGATGATCCACGAGCTCAGGCTACTGAACAAAACACAAAGGTGGTCACGACAATCACCCAGTACACGACGACTTACCCTCCGCTTTTGGGAACTCAGCAGGTGTCTTTCGAGGTATAAATAGGTGCTCCTATCTCGCATGTTAGCTTTTGCTACATGGTGATCAGCACGACGTGGCGATAATGATAACTCAGTGTGTGGGTGTAGAAGGACTGTTGGCAAGTAGACAAGATTCAATCTCGCCCTTAGATCCATACCGGACGTGCATAATTTTGATTGGAAAGCTGGAGTTTGATCATCGAAGAAATGTCACAAGTTCGCGATTCGGAACCTTGCTTCTTTCTTTCGCCCTCGAGCTGCCGGTGCCTGGTAGATAAGAAGTGGCTTTTCTATACTTGCCACGTCAGCTGGACTATCAAGACTTGAGGGTGGAAGCCCCGATCAGGCCTCAGGGTTCATCGATCATCACCGGATATACAGTCCGCCGCTCCTCAAATGCCCTCAGCCCTCTTCCATAATTTATAGCCCGATGATCCTTCCGTGGAGGTCAAAACGAAAATCACCAGCAGAATTCTTCGTTCAGACTTGAAGCGTTGGGTGATGTCAGTGGGTAGAGATCTCTTGCAATCTTAGACATGTGTTCACTAACCTTCAGCCGGCTTCTAGGTATTTGACGAGATTCCCATGAAAGAAAAAGACATGCATTCGACAAGTGAGGTGGGAGAAAGATGTATAGTATAACCTTAGAGATTATGGAAGGACACAACGTTGTGAGGAGGCTATCGCTTGTCATCTTATGTGTCAAGAAGCTGGGTGGAGATTATTAGGGAAATTTAACGTTGATTGGTCTCCTGAAAAGCATATGCGGGTCCTCCTGGCGACGCGAGAAGTGCGTCGTTCGCGAATATATCGTTAGAGCTGAGATCCTGTGCCTTGATACCGGGATCAGATTCTATCCTGGGAGTTCAAAGAGATTTATGATGTCCGTGAAATATTCCGAAGATGTGACGTGAACGGCGGAGGAGGTGGAGGAGGAAAAACATGACCTTGCTTCGTGGGATCCGAAAATTGGGGGACGTGAGCGTTTGGCTGTTGCGGAGGAACAGATACCAAAGGCGGGACGCCATGAACGCCCGAATTTATAGAGTGACAGGCAGGTTGCAGTGGATACGAAAAAGAGCGACCCAGTGGCACAGAGACAACGTGGGATCGGCCTGAAGTGGCCGAACTACTAGAGGACAGTAGTGTTGTCTCACCAAACTGGCTAAGCGTTGATCCGCCTTCAACAGCCTGAATAGTTGCGGTTTGAAACTCGCCGTGTGAATATACTAGAGGGATTGGACCAAGAGAGGGAATCTCGCGTGGTGGATGTTGTTGTTGTGAAGATGAGGTGTTGATGATACCTGGAGAGTTCGCTGAAAGGATCGTGTTCAGGTTCAATACTTCGAAACGTTTCAGAACGGTTGTCGCGAACCTGAAGCCGAACCTTGGATTCCGCATCCCGCTCTCGTGTGGGTTTCTACGTGGGTAGTTTGCCGCCGTGATTCTTGAAAGTGTCCATATTCTGGCCTAGATCTCTCCTGGTTCATGGAATCTGATGTTCGGAGTGTCCCAGAAGGGTGAGAAGTAAGAATATTAGCCATGGTCTGCTTGTTCTTGACTGAGGGTGTGAGGTCATTTAGAGTGCTAGATGATGATGGGCTTTCATGTGCGAGGATGTGTGTATCATGCAAATGCTCAGACTTGGAGTGCGTGAGAGCTTTGATGGCATCACCGTCCTCGGCCACACTGACGAGGGATCGAATGTCACCCCTTGCTTTCCTGAGAGCGCTGGAACTTTCTGGAGGTCTGGAACTACCATTGTTACGGAATTGTCAAACGGAAGTCGAATTTAAGGCGCGTACCTTGGCAGTGTAGGGGGTGGAAGGGACCCCTGCCCATTTTGCTTAGTGGTGGCTTTAATATAATGATTGACCGCAGGTGGGGAGCTGCTTTCGCTTTTGCGGCTTGAAAAAGGTTCATACGACGCTTTTTGGGACTGACTATCTGGGTAACGAGAAGGCATTACTGATTGAGGGTGAGAATCGGACGGGGAAAGGGGTGGCGTGTTGGTTTGGATAAGAGCTCCGTTCTGTGAGACACTTGAAGGTGACATCAAGGGTGACATCGAGGACGGCTGATTGGGCCGTCGGAATCCGGTTGGAAAAGAGGTCGTCGGTAATGGATCAGATCGGAAATCGATGATGAGAGGCGAGCTCGCAACGTCTCGAAGGATGGTTCTACTCGTGCCTACAGAAATCGAGACATCGTCGGGGAAAGCGCACGCTGATGTTCTGTTGAGAGCACAAGCGGTGGAGGTATTCGATAACGGCGGAGGAGAATGTGGCGGCGGAAGGGATGGAGAGGACACCACTTCTGATACTAGTTGGGGTAAAGCTTCACGCGGCAACGCAGGAGATCTTCCAGTGGCGGTACTCGTCGCAGGGAGATCATCAAACGCTGGTGGAGAAGGTTGCTCGTCGACGAGCGAGTACAAGGGAACATCCTCTTGATAACCTTCACCGTTGCAGGCGACGGTTGCAGGTGGCTGGACTACCACTAGTCCTGGCGTAACATCAGCCGCGAATTCTTCGGAATGATTGGAGATAGCCAGCTGTTGCTTCAATGATAAAGGTGAGGTCAACGCGGCACCTGTGACAGCAAGTGGTGGGCGACGGCCCCGATCAATGTCTCCTTGTAAGCTCGAGCTTTTGCGATTGCTGTGGGACTGCTCCTCAATCGAAGCTGCTTGGGATCGATGTAGCACAGGGGGAGGATGCCGATTTTCAGGCTGTTTTTGCAGGAAGGAAAGATCTGATGGGGTTGAAGCCACCGGGTACGGAGGACGGGGCGCAAGCAAGGAGTGTGTGATTTCTGGCCCCGGAAATGGACGACGCGTCGCACCTTGTTCAGGGTTGATGTAGCCTCGTGAAGGGAGCTCATGCATACTAGCGACGCTGGTATGGTACAAATCAGACGGACTAAATGGCTGCGGAATCTCTGAACTGGCACGCGGTACACCGGATGAGGATCTACAAGCTTGACCCCTGGCATTTACAGGTGGAGTTGAACAGGGCGCAGGAGTGATCGGTGGTAACATAGGGAGGCCGCTAGAAGGCAGAGTCGAAGGCCTGATGCCAGTGCTCGTCGCGCTCGCATAGAGGCGTTGAGCAAAGGACAGTGCACGATCAGGAGATCCGGGGTCACCAAGCTCGGAAGGCATGATGGACAACTGATGGGGTCTTCCCCCCCTCTCCGAGTCCTGTTGTTTCCTTTCGACGGTATAGTACAAGGCGCGGTCATGATTTTCTCCACTCCGGACTGCGGTTGCATAAGCTTGGGCAGACGTTACCACTCTGGCCTTGCTGGGGTTGAGTGGGCTACCGCTTGCAATCCGATTATCTGTAGACCAGATTGACTTATAGTCATCGGCAAGGTCACTGAATCATCCAAGGTGGTAAGCGCTCGAATTTCCTAGGCGGTCGAGAATACCTCACGCAGTATTACCACGTCCAGATCCCGGCTGCAAGCCTTTATACCGCAGGCTGGAATGAGAGCTCCTGCTATCGTCATAATTCATTTGCGCGTTACGGTAAGGCAATCGAGGTAGGAACGTTGTGAGTGAGAAATGGCAACAACAGGCACACCGTGAACGTTCTCGTCGCTTCTCCAGGAATAGATATTGTCCCTGCCTTTGAAGGTTCAAGGTCATTGCATCATCGTACGCTGTTCAGGGTCAAGCTCTTGTACTGCGGTTCACTTGGTAAGATCACTGGAAAACGGAGTGACTCGTGCCCGTCCGAGTCTCAGAAATTTCAGGGCCGTCCGTCAAAGACAGGATGATAACTAGAACAAGTCCAAACATGGCAACGTCGTTATCCGCGTCTGGTAAGCCAGACACATTCGAAGCTACATGTATGTACAAGTTACTATTTTACAAATCCAATCGAAGATGAAAACGAAGAACTTCAAAGGCCACTTTGGGCACACTGAATTCCCAACCGCCGCATCAAAAGAAACCGCCATCATCAAAGCCTCCTAAGCAAAGGTCAGAAAACGAGCAGAGCATCGTCGATGTTGGTACAAACCCTGGTCAAAACCCTGGTCATAACCCTGATCATAACCCTGATCATAGCCTATTTCTTGTTCCCTCTCGTTATGGTCTTCGAAGGCATCCATCAGAAGCGCACCGCCAACCAGGCCGGCACCACCTATGTTCCAAAAGCAGATTAGCCTCGATGATGTCGGCGCACTATCCCCACGTACCTGCCAAAACTGCTGTTCCCAAACCAGGCCCTTTCTTCTGTTTGCGTTGTTCCTCGTAAACGACTGTTTGTGCCGGATAGGAACCTAACAAAGTACGCAATTCAATTTACATCTTTGCGCACGTGGAGAAATTTCCAAAACTCAACATACCTCGGTTAGGTTGCTGATAACCTTGAGGGACATAGGACGGACCGCCGGCGTATTGACCCGGAGGGTAATAGCCCTGGGGAGCACCGCCATAAGAGGGTTGATAACCTCCATACCCCGGTGGCGGGGGATATGGAGACGTCGAGCGATCGGAGGGAGGGGGACCGGGCGGGGGTACAAAGAGGTCGCGGGGATGTTGCCAACTTGAGCGCGGGGGTTGCTCGCGCGTGTTCACGTAGAACCTGGACGAGATGAGGATGCTTGGCCAATCGTATCAACAGGTGACGCACCATTGCCTGTAGCTGAAGGAAGATGATCAGCGTCAATCGGTGGTCAGGAAGGGGAAGATACAGACTCGACGTTATATTGCTGGATCCAGCCATGTGGAAGGTCTCTCGTATCCGGGTTGGGAGGATAACTAGCCATGGTGCTGGCGGTAAAGGAAACGAACTGGTTTGTGAGAGAGATGGATAGAGATGGATTTTATATCGGGTCTCGGTCAGCACCGCAAGCAGTGCCGCATCACGTTTTTGTGTGGACACTGCTTTGCTGTCGTTTACGCAGCATTAACACATGTACACTACGGCCCGGCAAAGGCCCATTGAATGATTTACAAGGTAATCGCAGAGCAACTGGCCATCATGTGCACAGGATCTGTATTGTAAGGAATATACCGACAAAAACATGTATAGTATCAGCGAACCTCGAAAGAGAACAAGCGAACCAACAACAATGAATGGCATGTGGTGTGTTGACACAATAAGCACAAGTTTACTCTCGGCTGCTTACTTCCTCTTGTCAGCCTTTTTCGCCTTCTTGGCAGGCGGAGGGGCCGGCTCTTCCTCAGCTGACTCTTCCTCCGAGCTTCCGTCATCCGATGCCTTAACAGCTTCTTTCTCATCCACAGAGGACACGTCATCAGAAGCCCCATCCGACTGGTCATGCTCTGATGAGGTGACGGTCTGCGCTGATTTGGGTGCAACTTTCATTGCTTTCTATTGTCCCTGTTTAGCGCATGTTTGTATGTAAGACTAAGCAACTCACTGAGACACTCGAGACACTCTTCTTTTCGACCTTCGTAGCGGGCTCGACCTCTCTTCTCGGTACCTTAGAACTTATAGAAGTACCTTCTGATGGCAAATGGTTCGCGTGCAACGCATTGTATCTGGCCAGCTCCTCTTCGTGAGTTTGCTTGGCAGCAGTTACTCTGTCAAAGTACGGCTAATCACAGATAAATGAGGGTCCGCAAAACAAAAGGGAGCTCTGCAACGATTACCTGTTTCTTATCTGGAGTGAGATTACCCCACTGTTTTGAAATGAGGCCCATAAGGTCCCTGTACTGGATGGTCGGGTTCGCTTCGCGAACAACATTTCGAATTTCGTTCTGGAAGAGAATGTACGCCGACGGAGGGGCTTTAGGAGCATTGGGATCCTTGGCCTTTTTCTCTCGCTTTCTTCGTTTACCGACCTCCTCACCACTCAAGGTTGAGGCTGAGGCCTTGCGTTTCCTTGATGGAGCCGGAATCGTGTCGATGGCGGCCTGCAAGGCTTCGACAACTTCTGGATCATCAAGGGGAGCTTTCGCGGCAACCCTGGCAAGCGCATCCGCAAAATTGCCAAACTGGCGCATTGCATCGGCTGCAGTGGTTAATTTGGTGATAAACTACAGATGGAATGGGGCTTCAGATAAGGTGAGCTCGCCACGACGCACAGACTGACCTCAGTCCTTGTCGTGTCCATATCGGTGGACTGTTCCTTGGCTGTTTTTGGGCCCATGGCCAGATGTAAGCGCCGGTACGCGTTTAGAGTAGACTAGGAGGGAGGGATAAGCAAAGACTTGGTAGTGCGAAAATCAACTAGTGTTGTTGATTGCTGCAATTATAAGCTTTTGTTTGTTGATGCCTATTAGGTTCGTATATTGAAACCCAACTAACCATCAGGTAAGCCATAAGGTGCTATCCACTTAGTCCAAGTGTCCTATACGACCGAGGCGGTGATAATATATGACCCGTTGTATCTGTCATATGAAAGTCTGTAAGGAACTGGGAGAGGCAATTATGTGAGGTCAGGACCTACTGTTTATCGACTGGGCACCAAGTAGAAAACAGGTCCTGTCGAGGTGTGCACGCATAGAATGATGGATAATTGGGTGCTCATGTCGCTAGTCGCAGCCACTGGGGGCATGGAACGTTGGCAACCTTGACATGCTTGACATGTAGACCATGGATGATTGCTTCAGAAACACTCCTGCGCACCGCTTCCAGTATGAACCACAACTCGTGCCGTTGTGCCGTTTAGGGAATTTAAAAAGCGCTTTAAGCGGAGACGGAAACGATGGCAACACTAATTGCTCCCTGAACTGGTCAGTGCGTTTCAATCCTCAGCACCATCACAGAGACAGAACACGCAGGCGGTTTGAGCGTGGCGATCTTTGAACGCCCTGCGAAAGGTGAAAAGGCTTGTATACCGTCTGCGTTTCTTCTCTTCTTTTCCGCGTCTCGTCTGCACAGAAATAAGCCGTATAGTGTTGCCCAAAAACGCTTGAGAACCAAGGGACCGCAGAAAAAAAAAGAGAAATCTGTCCAGATGGATAGTATGTACCCGAATGTGCCAAGTCAATGGCCGCAGAATGTCCCCGACTCCCAGCACGTCCATGTCGACGGCGCACCGCCCTCAAACGACGACTGGAAAGACCGCTCAGCGCCCAACCCCAGCGCGGGTGGCTCAGCTGCTGCGCAGTCAAGCTTGGATCTGAGCGACTTTGGGCTGGCCGATATTCCGGGTAAGCATCTCTCCAGGCGCCCATCAACGAACTTGCTTCCAACAAAACGGTTGACGTTCATCCAACAGGGTCATCCACCTCTACTTCGGTATCCCCGCCACCCCAATCTTACTATGCCCATCCATATCAAAGCTTTTATATCACCACCGTTCCTGCCCCGTACAATGCCATGACATACGGGTCTATGGCCTGGCCGAATTCCTCAGCACCCCTGCCCCTCTCGAGCTATTCGACACTGAATGGGGCAACCACGTCATCACTGACGCAGTCCTCGACCACGCAACAGCAGATAGCGTCGTCCCCTCCCCCACCACCTCAGCCTCAATTAATGATCGAGTGAGTGCATTCGATTTTTTTTGGGTTTACCGTGATTGATGCCTATCTTGTAGCCCCGCTTTGACGACGATCAGTGACTCCGAGGCCAGTCGGTCATATTCTCAGCCCACAAACCAGGTCGCGCCACCGACGCAACAATCTCAGTCACGACAACAACAATCTCAATATCAATATCAGCAACCTACATTATCGATTAATCCTTCTTATGTTCTCCCATCGCATTTTTATTCACATTCCCCCCAGCATCAACAACAATCACAATCACAACCTGCCACGCTCTCTCCTCATGTCCTTCATTCCCCCTCTACTTCCGTGACAGGTGCCCTGTCTTCTTTTTACTCTCCATCCACGTCATCTGCATCGACCACCACCCCTGCAGCCTTGATCAGTCCACAGGCTAGAAAGGACAAGTTCTCGGCTGATGTTAGACCGCTTCTCCAACCTCATTCGTTTACTGGAGCTGGCGCTGTCAGCTCGCTTGTTTCGCATATTGACGACTTTGGCTCTCAAGACGTGGATCCGACTACCCGACTGGAGATATTGACGAAAATCAGAGACAACGCCGGTAATCATTATTTCCGAGCTTGGCTGGAGAATGTCGTTGCGATGGACATCACTCGCGAATGGCTGAAAGCCGGTCTTATGGCTAAGAGCGATAGTGTTCTAGTTGAAACTATAATGCCGTTGCTCCATGTCAGTGTGGTTCGAATTGCTGGTACAAGAGATGAGCCTGATAAACCCTTTAGATCGTGGACAGGCTTCCCATGACAATTGACGCCCTCAAAGCCTCAAAGCTAGGCAAGATCATTGTCAAATTAGTCAAGGAACCACCAGCACCAGGTGAGCGCCGTTCCAGCGTAATTCACTTCACTCCTGTGTCCAATGGAGATATACATACGTCTGCCCCTGCATTGAAAAGTGCATTGTCGTATCATAATCTAAGCGAAAACCCTCATGTATCTAACAAATGTTTGTTTGGCATTGTTTTGCCGCAGCGATCAAGGATATGGCGTCGAATTTAGAGCGGAAGTGGCGTTGGTTGGTAGAAACTGCCACGAAACAGGTGGAGGGCAATCCCACAGAGGGTAGGTCACGTCAGTTCGTTCCGCGAACCGAAGAGCGCTAACTTTCAATTTAGACACGAAACTAAAGAAACGGAAGCTGAGCGAGCCACCAGCTGCCAAAGCACCGCCACCTGCAAAGAAGGCTGCCGTTACGCCTACAGCATCATCCTCAAAGGTGACTGTGAAGAAGGAAACGAAGCCCGTGTCCCTGCCCGTCAAAGACTCACGATCGGATTCTTCGTTCTTCTCGGCACCGAAACCTAAACCGAAATTGCCTAGCTTCAAGAAAGCCCCTGCGACTGTCAAGAAGGAGCCCGACACGAATGTCGCACAACCATCATCGATCGATCCGTTTCAAGAAGCGCTCAAGTCCATGGGTAAAGGAAGGAAAGTATCTCCGGCAGTGTCCACGCCCCCACCGGTACCGGCAGCGAGCACGCCTCCCGCGAGCTACATTGGTAAGACGAAGCGAAAGTCGGTCTCGTGGGCCCCAGAAGGGCAACTGGAGTCGATCCGGCTGATCGAACGTGCGGTCTACGACGACGATCCAGTAGATGTCAGCCCTTTGCTCTATTTTCACGTGTACTGTACATTGATGTCGCGTGTCTTGGACCCATCCGATAGGGTATACATACTGCGCACAGTCTTCGCGATCTTGATCGTGGAGAGGGGGCGGCGTTGCATGCACACTTGTTTGAAGAACTGATTGACTGGACGGATCCAATAAGTGAGTGGGATCATAACAGAACCTATTCGATCGCTAAACTCTCCTTGTAGCCATCGATATCCCCATACATATTGATTTATTGCAACGCGGCCTGCAAAGCATGGACAAGATTGCGCAAGAGGAGCGCGAGCAGACCGCATTGGGTGCGCTGTACATGAACGCTGCGCAGATACCAGACAGTCCAGCCGAACCTGCTACGACGATTCCGGAGGAGGACGTGGACACAGACGTCAAGATGATGACGGTGGGACCGGAGTGCGACATGGTCTTTTGGAGCGGGATTAGCCTGTCGCCGCAAGTGTCCGTCGCAGACTTGGTGAACCAGCTCGCGGCGGCTGGCGGCTCGGACTATCCGATGGACGGCGTCATGGCGGCGGCGAGTAGCGGTCTGCCTATGGGCTTTGACACGAACATACTGTCGTCCATACCACCAGAACAGATGCGACAGTTAATGCAGCAGGCGCAGGCGCTGCTCAATCCCGGGCAAGTGTCGGGTAGCAATGGCAGTGCACAGCCCCTACCCGGGCTATCACCGTTTGGTGGTGGCGGTGCCAGTCAGGCACCGGGTTGGAACGCCCTGGGCCAGTTTCAGCAAGAGTTCGGGGCAGAGTTCGCTGCTGGAGACGAAGCCGACGCTCGGGCTCGATGGGCAGCAGCTGCTGACAAGGGGCGAGGACGCGGGTTACGTGGACGCGGTGGCCGTGGGAGAGGCGAGGACGGCTCGTATAGAAGTAGTAAACGAAGACCATGCAGTTTCTTTGCGGAAGGAAGGCGAGCATCGCATCATTTGTTTGAATGTGAGACATGGAAGAAAGCTGACGACTTCTCTCCTCCCTCTCCTCCCCCATCCAGATGCAGATATGGCGATCAATGTGACTTTAGCCACGAACCGGTTTTCTAACGTACTCGACGAACCATCGCTCGTTCCCGCGTTTGGTTTCCTTCTTATTGGCATGCGGTACTGTTTATAATCATGATCATATATCGATCACTTGGAAGAGTTATCATTGACTCTAAGTATCGTCATTCATATTGCGCACACCGTGGTCTGTGACATGTGACGGGTCGTTCCCCTGTCAACCGACAGCCAAAATAGGTATCTAGGTTATAAAAATCGCGCGCCTATTTATCGAGCGTCGGGTTGGTTGATCAGGCCCTCGCAACCTTAGCGCAGCGCTTAGATCACCGCGAATGCGGTTCGCAATATCCAGGAGAGCATTGTAGTGGTACAGAAAACTATAAATAACACATGGATGAACGCACCACCAGAATCCGAGCAACAACAGCAGGACGGTTCACGTCCTGCCAAGGGATAGAAAAGATATATGTAACAGGCAGATACGTACGCCAAGGGAGGAGGTTGATGGGATAACCATGCACAGTCACAATATACTTCCGACGTCTCGATAGCGACACAAGATATTCCACAAAAATCCGCCAGATGCTAACCGTTCCGCTTTTGTTTGCGAGACTTTTTTGATTGTGGCTCAGCGTTGCCGATGGTCGGCGAGTTGGTATCGTTGGGTTTGCGTTTGAGGTTTGCCGCGGTCATCGTCGGAGTAGACGAGGTCAGTCCCGCCTGCGAAGGAGCGGGAGGCTGATTAGGTGCTGGGGGAGCGGGGCCGGAGGTGGGGAGCTTACTCTGCTTTGAGGGGATATCAGCAGAGGGCGGCGGCGGAATATTTTGAGGCGAATTGCCTGATGACATAGAATGTAGAGAAATAGCTGATGACGACGTGCCGGGATACAGTGCCGATGTGGGTGGGCCATAGCCCTGGAAACCCCCATGTCCACCGCCTGCCATTGGACCCATATATCCCCCGTTGACGGTTGGGTTGTGTGTTGTCTCCCGCAGTCTCTTTGCCAGTGCTGAGAGTGCATCTACGTAGAGAATTTTGTCAGGCGACGTATTCATATGTATTCGGGAGTGGCGTAGCTACCCATCGGCCCCAATTGCGTTTCGTTTGCGAATGCGATCAAATCTGTCATCTGACTCACGCTCTCCGCTAGCTGTGAAATGGAATCGATTCGGATCATCGCTCGAGATGAATGTTCTGTGACACGGACCTCTAGACATCGCATTGTCGCTTGGGGGATGCCGAACGCGTTGACAGGTTCACCTGGCATTGATGCGTGGTCGATCAAAACGCGAGGTTCATCCCATTGTCTATCCTCCTCTCGTTGACCCATTGATACACCGTTCGGGCTGGGGGTAGGAGCGTTACGCACACGGGGAGTCTTGGGTTGTTCGGCAGTACGTTGACCAACGATACCGTCCAGGGAGATAAATTTTTCGTGCGTGTGTGCGTCAAACTGAAGTTGATCAAACCTGAGCGTAAATTGGGGTTGTGCAGAGCTTGTGAGCGGAAAAATGACGACATGAACGGTCAGGGGGCCACGTAGTGTGACGGTGTATCCGTTGTTATACTTGTATGTCCACACCGCGGTCACACATTCTACGATGGCGTGATGTTGGGCAATAAGTCGTTCTCGGGCGCCATCGAGTGATAGTGACATGGACTTGACTCCCGATTGCGTGGTGACCAGAAAAAAGCGGGGTAATATGGGTACGCCGATTTCTGAACGCGGTACCGTCGGGTAACGAATGTTAGTCACCGTTACGAATTAAGCTAACACAGTAACGTACCAAACGGTTTAGCTTCGTTCTTCTGGTTATCTTTCCACAGAGTGACCTTCATAACCGCCTTTGGCGTAAAATACTCTTGCACCATCTCCGTCCAATACGATAGTTGATGTTTCTGAAGGAATTCGTAAACTCGAAGTCAGCCAGACGGAAGGCAGGAAGTAAACGAAAAAAATAACAGACCTTATCTTCCTCGTTCGAAAGTTGCCCACTGAACTGCAATAACCGAGTGATACCTTGACCGAGCCCCAGTGGGGGCGCCATCCTGTTCGTGTGACATCAGGATCCCGTTCCGAGATAAAACCAGAGACGTTCAGAACTCACACAGGATGCCGCGGAATGACGGAGGGTTGAGGTTGCGACGTACTCGCTTCTGAGGAAGCTGCATTATTGGCAGGAGGATTGGCTGTTGACCCTTGCGCTGGCCGTGGGGCTATAGGTTGCTGCACCGAAGGGGACCGTCGCTGCTGATGAGGTGATGATTGAGGAGGTTGGGTATGTGGGGTTATTCGGGTAGAAAGTCCAGACGAAGAAGAGGGAAGTTGCGATTGAGAGCTCCGTGGCGTGTGTGATGGTCCTGCTTGTGATGGTGGGCGGCCCGGAGGCCCCTGTGGCTGAGACTGTGGTCGTTGGGGTTGCTGCTGCACATGTGCAGCCATAGGTGACGGAGAGTGACGATGCGGTGGGGGCATTTGCCGTGGTGGTGCAGAATTCCCGTGCGTAGTGCTAGGATGTGATGGGGGACGTGCGGGTGGAGGATTTGTCTGGGAGACGAAATGACCACCAAAGTTGTCATTTTGTTGAAGGTGCTCGAACTGTTGTGCAGGGGTAGGTTGAAATGACTGGCGATTTGGGGTGGAGGTATTTTGGAGGCCGTCAGCGATGGACTGTGGTATTTCGAGCGTGTCATTTTGGGAACCGGGGGGAGTGAAGGGGAATGCTGCGCCGGGGTTTGGTATTCGAGCGGAACCAGCGACCATGTTCTGGGGGAAATGATTGTTCTGGAGGCCGACAAAAGCACCGTCAGGATGACTCATCGGACGAGGACCGGGTGCTTGCGATGGACCGGGTTGGCCCATGATCATGTTAGAAGCGACATGTTGTGGCTGAGAGTGTGCGCCTGGGCGAGGAGAGGATGTGAGGGGAGGAGCATGGTGAGGATGTCCGGCGACGGTCGGTTGAAAAGAATTTTGAGATAAGGGCTGTTGGAGACCGGCCTGTGGCATTCCTGGGGGCTGGGGTAGACTGTTCATGATCTGGGATGACGCGGAGGGAGCCCTGACAGCGTTCTGTGGCCCAGCGGTAGCGCTCTGTTGGCGACCCATTAAATCTGGGGACATTGATCCCTGAACGGTAGATGGTAAGCGAGACATCATGGCTTGCTGAGGAGGGGCACGAAGGTGGGCAGTGATGTTAGACTGTTGATTGATGGCCATGTTGATACCGTTGAGGGACGGTTGTGTGGGGTGCATGCCAGGAACATGCGAAGCGGCTTGGTTGAGTCCCTGAGGATGGGACTGGGCACGGCGAACCTGTACGCCATTCATGCCTTGTGGCATCATGCTTGCAGGAAAAGCCATGGATTGGAGCTGGTTATGTCCGAGTTGAGCCATATGGGATGCGCCGGGAGGGCCTGCAGATGTGTTCATCTGCGGGTTTTGACCCTGTTGCATTGCATGTTGACGCATTTGGTACCTCGCAGCGGTTGCTTGGAGTGTCGAGTTGTTATTGTTCTGGCCGCCGGCGGCAAGCATGGCCATGGACTGGTTTGAGGGATTGGGCATGAGGCCGATATGGTTCTGGGCCTGCTGCTGCTGTTGCTGCTGATGGGGAGGCTGCTGCTGGGAAGGAAGAAAATGTGAAGGGATATTGGGTACCTGGGTGAGTTGGGATATGTTCTGCTGTTGACGCAGCACGTCGGGGGGATGCCGAACGTTCATGGCAGCTGGCGGAGGGTAAAGAGGAAAAAAGGCGAAAGGGGGTGGTGTACGGAGGAAGCGAGAGGAGGGCGGGCGGGGGAAACGACCGAGGAGGCGTCGAGAGAGTGCGGGCGCGACGGAGATCGGCCTCGGGGACGGGGAAGAGGGCGGGGGTCACCGGGGAGAACAAATGATAAACGGAAAAATAAAAGCAAGATATGATATGATATTTTTCGCGGGGAAAGATATGTCAGAACCTCTGGACGAGCACGTCAACGGCAGACTCTCAAACTTGCCACCGCCTACGCTCCCACACCCTCTGCCACGTGCGCGACCAACTAAGTAATGGTCAGAAAACTCAAACACCACGAACAAAAGTTGCTCAAGAAAGTCGACTTTCTCGCCGTGCGCGCGTTCGTCTCCGAGTCACCGTACACAGTTTCTGATCCGCGTGGCAGTGGAAGCAGGATGCCAACATACGCGAGATCAAAGTCATCCGCAGGTACCACATTCAGCACAGAGAGGACTACCACAAGTCGGTCTTAGTACCACACTCGCTGAGCCCTTCCCCTCACCCGCCTGCCCAGGTACAACAAGCTCTGCGGTGCACTCCGCTCATATGCCCACCGCCTGTCCATGCTCCCCGCTCAGGACCCCTTCCGCGCACACATGGAGGCCCAGCTCCTCTCTAAGCTCTACGACACCGGCGTCCTCACATCGCAGGCGAAGCTCAGCGACGTCGACAACAAGCTCACCGTCGCCGCTTTCTGTCGCCGTCGCCTTGCCGTGTTCATGTGCATGTCCAAAATGGCCGAGACAGTCAGTGCAGTGAGTGTGCCTCTCGCGTACTTCTCTGCCACGCACCCACACACCCCTTCAGGCAGTAAAATTCATCGAACAAGGTCATGTCCGCGTCGGTCCCGATACAATCACGGATCCCGCCTTTCTAGTCACAAGGTACTGATTTCCCCTCCGTCGGACTCCCGCTCATCCTTTCCAGGCACATGGAGGACTTTGTCACCTGGGTAGACACCTCCAAACTCAAACGCACCGTCATGGCATACAACGACGAGGTGTGTCCCTCCGCGTCCTCTTCCATGTCCTTACTCACGTGATCCAGCTCGACGATTATGATCTGCTGTGATTTTCTGGCGGGCACGCCACCACCCCCCGGGCCCGGCGTATGTACAAGTCCGGCGGCGACAGAAACGCCCAAAGTGTCACTATGTCGTCACGTAGCTGTAGCACATACGATTGTCTCTATCTATGCCATACCTCGCACTCGTAATTGTATCCCTTCGAAGTTTTGTCTTCCGTACTGTATGTAGTGTCACCGAAGATAGCAACCAATGTGGTGTTTTCACGCGAGTTGTGCCGTGTCAAACATGCCAGCATGTTGTATGCTGTAATACATCCCTCCACCAACAAGCTCCAGTCGTTCTCTATCCTCCTCCCTTGCATTTTTGCTTTCAGCACGTCCTATCTATCTTTCAAAGAGGAAAACAACCATTAGCGTACCCTTGCGACCACAATCATGCCAGTGGAGGCCGGTGAGGGTAACATCAAGGTCGTGGTACGATGTAGGCCTCTCAACACTCGCGGTACGCTTCGCACACACACCACTCTGGAGATATCTCATTCTTTAATTCCCTTTCGCCGTCCCTCCTGTGTACCGATCATGCAGAACTCGGAAGAGGCGCCAAACCGCTCATCCGAATGCAGGGCAACCAAACGTTTCTGGATCCGCCAGAGCATGGGTCCTCCCAGGACACCAAGCGTGCCACGGAGCGCAAAACAATGCCATTTAGCTTTGACAAGAGTTATTGGTCTGCGGGGCCTCGCGACGAGCCAGGGTACTGTTCCCAGCAGACACTGTACAACGACTTGGGGAAGGAATTGTTAGACCATGGGTTTGCGGGATTTAATGCGTGTATTTTGGCTTGTAAGTCTCTCGATTCCAGCAGTCCGTCGTCCTCCATCATGCTGACATACGCCATGGGTTCTTAGATGGACAGACAGGTGAGTGGCTCCCATGTGGTATCGTGCACGAGGTATTCAGGTGCCCACCTCGCTAGGTTCTGGTAAATCTTATAGGTATGTTCAAGGCTGCTCCATGTATGCATACAAGGGCCATTGACCTGACCATTGAACAGTATGATGGGATGTGCGTATAACTTCGACCCCTGTCGTCGCACTTGTTGACCATCTCTGTCCTCTCAGACGGGCCCGACAAAGGAATTATACCTTTGACTTGCTCGGAGTTATTTGTACGCGTAGAACAGAAGAGGGCCGGCGATCCGAATATACATTTCACAGTAGAGGTATCATACATCGAGGTATGTCATTCTCTGTCGTTCCGCTTCTATTGCATAGCATAACGACTACAGATATACAATGAAAAAGTGCGCGATCTCCTAAACCCAAAGAATTCGGGCAACCTGCGTGTTCGAGAACATCCAAGTCTCGGTCCATACGTCGAGGATCTTTCCAAGTTGGTCGTGAGCAATTACGATGAAATGATGACACTCATGGACGAGGGGAATAAGGCGCGGACGGTCGCTGCTACCAACATGAACGAGACGTAAGTCGTGATGTTGTATTCCCCACAATCAACCCGCTCACCAACATATCTACAAGGTCGTCTCGATCCCACGCGGTATTCACCCTGTTGTTGACGATGAAGAGACATGATGTCGGCACAAACCTGGATACTGAGAAAGTATCTCGGATAAAGTGCGCCCTTGTCTCTTTACATCACTAATGTGCCCCGAGCTGATGCTCTACTCGAAAGCTTGGTTGACTTGGCAGGTTCAGAGAGAGCCAATTCAACAGGGGCGACCGGACAGCGTCTCAAAGAAGGTGCAAACATTAACAAGTCACTCACCACCCTTGGAAAGGTCATCTCGTCGCTCGCACTCGCCAGTCAGGACGGAGGTAAGAAGGGGAAAAGAGGAAAGGCTGATGAATTCATTCCTTACCGCGACTCCGTGAGAATTCAACTCGTCCTGTTCCATCTACTTTGACTGACAAATACGTCGTCGAACAACAGGTTTTGACATGGTTGCTCAAGGACAGTTTGGGAGGAAACTCCAAGACGGCCATGATCGCCGCTATTTCGCCGGCCGATTACGAGGAGACATTGAGTACGCTACGGTATGCTGATCAGGCCAAGAAGATCAAGAACAAGGCCGTTGTGAACGAAGACCCGAACGCGAAACTCGTGCGTGAACTCAAAGAAGAACTGGAGGTGCTCAGAGGTGAGTATATGCCGGACATGTCGTGCGATGCTTTGCGTACTAAACTTTGCTTCAAGCTCGCGTGGCTTCTTCGAGTGGAGAGGATACCTTCGACCCGCATATACCTCCGGAGAAGCAAAAGGTCACATACCAGACGAAGGATGGAACGATCAAGACAGTCACCAAGGCTGAGTTGCAGGAACAGATGGAGGCGAGCGAAAAATTGATGCAGAGTCTCAACGAGACGTGGGAGGAAAAGCTGGTGAGGACGCAGGAGGTGCAGAAGGAACGAGAGAAGGCTCTCGAGGAGTTGGGCATTACAGTCGATAAGAACCTCGTTGGCGTGCATACCCCGAAGAAGGTTAGTTACTGTGAGCTGCAGAACCAGAACCATGTTGACTTCTTTTCTTCCACAGATGCCCCACTTGGTGAACCTGGTAAGAACTGTTATACCAAAGTGTTAGATGGTGTATTCACCTCCCCCGTACTCCCCTGCATAGAACGAAGGTGAGCATTTCCACAGCTTCGTGTTTGTTTGATTGACGACGCAATCAATAGACCCGCTAATGAGCGAATGTTTGATATACCAGCTCAAACCCGGTCGGACTATGGCACGTAGATTTATGTTCTGTTGTTATGGGCAGTCACTCAGCTGAGAACGCAGGTCGGTTGCATGGACAGCGAAAAACAGGCAGCCATCCGACTAAGTGGAGACATCATATCCGAAGAGCATTGTGCATTCGAGAACGTCGAAGGCAAAGTCACATTACACGCCATGCCAGACAGCGTGACGGTACGTGCGTGTTCGGGTGCTCTTGCAGGTACTCACCTGGTTCGTTAGTTCTTGAACGGAAAGCGAATCTCACCCGGCCAGGTGAGTATCCCGTTGATTTGTGGAGATGTTGATTGTAATCGTGTCCATAGCCATACAAGCTACGCTCGGGTTATCGAATAATTCTTGGTGCGTCTGAGATGTTGTCGTAATCTGCAATCTTCGCCGTTTATGGACTGTTGCACAGGGGAAAATCATGTCTTTCGGTTTAACAACCCCGAAGAGGTTCGGAAACAGCGTGACCGAGCAACTGCCCGATCGAACTTGCATTTGAGCGTCTCTGCTGCGGGCCTCGAAGGAGGTGCTGATGTTACTGCTACACCCTCCACTCGACCTCCGTCGAGAGCCTCATCTTCCGGAGATGCTGACGTAGATTGGAATTTCGCGAAGCGGGAGGCTGCTTTAGCGCGACTGGGTTTCGATCCTACACTGGATAACCTTCCGGACGAGGAGATCAACAAGCTTTTCGAACGAATCACCAAAGTCAAGACGATGCGTGACCACCACTCGAAACCACGACCTGAGAGTAGTCTTAGCCAACCTGACGACGTGTGGAGCGAGTCGGGTCGGCCGTTTTCTAGCGACGCGACGGATGACACGAGTGTTGACGCTGGACCAAGCCACGGGAGCCCCGACACGGATGGACCTCTCAAGGACGTTCAGCACCAGCTCGAGTCTCGTCTCCAGGCCATCTCGGAGTCCAACGAGGCTGAAGACCTCAAGGTTGAAAAGGACCACATGCAGCACCAGTTGAAGATGGTTCAGCACCAACTCAAGCGACTCATTAATGCACGTGCACATGGAGAATCTGAGGAGGGCATCGCCGAATTCGAGCCAGTCATCTATACGGCAAGGCAGTTACGTTTGATACGCAAGGTCTTGGATAAATGGCGAGCCCATCGGTCGTTTTCTATGGCCGAGACTGTATTGTCCAACGCTGTCCTTGTGAAAGAGGCGACTGTGATAAGGTACGGAGTTCCTTACAGGAATAGGATCGTCAATTTCCTAATTTGAATTTCCATTGCAGCAAGGAGTTGGGCAAAGACGTTTCCTACAATTTTACTATCGCTTCTGGGGGGTCGCTAGCAGCGCCGACTTCGGGCGTGGACAATATAGGAAGTCTGGATGGGTTCGGCGATGTAGCCGATCCTCGACTTGCCTCTGCGACCCAGCCGTCCGTTTCTATCAAGGTTCTCGACAAGAGACATTGTGCCATCTACACGTGGTCTCTGGATCGTCTCCAACAACAGTTGCAACGGATGCGAAATTTCACGACATACATCGACAGGCCGTCCTATACCCAACATTTCAGCTCCGACAAACCCTTCTACGACTCCCCCCCTCCTCAGTTCTCTTTCATCGGCAACGCCGTCATATCCCTCGCGCCTCTGTCGCGTCGTCTATCCTCGTCTTATGTGGCACCGATATTTTGCCGTTATACAGCCGAGGCAATTGGTTCCTGCAGGATAGACCTCAAGATTTCGAGCGTGATCCAAATGTCCTCGAAGTATGCATCCGGATCAGCTGCCTCTACTAGACCTAGCTCCCCAGCTCCGTCTCTGGTATCCCCGGGAAGCAAGATCAGCTTTTTCTTGACAATTGATGCCATCAAGGGGCTTTCATCTCACGACTTCTCCGCCTTGCACCTGCAGGTGCGATTATCTTCGTTCGTGGGACCGTCGCTTGCCAACGAGGAAATATTCACGTCGTCTGTGCTTGATATGGAGACGTCTTCTCTGTCAGAGCTCAAGTTTCGGCGGACGTTCTCGATTGTTGTTCCTACCAAAGTTGTCAATTACTTGCGGCAAGGATACGCTCCCATTGAATTCTTCGCCGCTGTCAAACCGACTTACTTGGAGCGCCTGGAACGATGGGATGAAATGCGCGAGTTGCGGATTCACCCGCGTCCGCTTTCTTCCATGAGCGAGGCCGACAGCAGCAAATCGTCAAACACGCAACAAATGATGCGGCGATCTGAAACGGATTTCGTCATCGAGCAACTCCACGACGTGGCGGCCCGCGTTCAGATACGGGAGCTTGCTGCAGATGGGGAGTATGTCCCGGTTCCTGTAGTTTCTCAGGGCAGCCTCGATCAAGGCGCATTCTTCCTCCACCAAGGGTTGCAACGTCGTATCTTCCTGGAACTCTCTTCTGATTCGGGTCACCAGCTCCCGTGGTCTGATGTCACGAAGGTCCGGTTGGGGAACGTCCGGTTGCTCGATCCGAAAGGTCGGATGCACGACTCGACGTCGAAAACCATGGTCACCCTTCCATTGCTCGCTGATCAGACAGTGGAGTTCAAGCCAGATGGGACTGGATCGTTGACATCGGAAGCCCTTTGGGATTCAAGTATCCACAACTCTGTGATGCTGAATCGCGTCACGATGAATCCGTACCGCGTCATTCTTCAACTCCAGTGGTCGGTAGTGGTCGAATCTTGCAGCGAACCAGTCCAATTCTCCATGGATATCGCGGTAACGATGCAAACTCGGGACGCTCGTCCTCCCTACCGTTTCCTCACGTTCCTTAGTTCGGGCAAGATTCTTTCAAGGATGAGCTCGATATTTAAAGTTCGGCTGTCCCCACCCCTGACACGTTCCCCTCAAGACCTCTGGCGTCTTGATACCGCGGGAAAGTACGTGCGCGGGGAGGAGGCGTTGCAGAACTGGAAGTCGCGTGGTATCTCGGTCGTAGAGGACTACAATCGTCTTGTGAAGACGGAAAGGAAGGCTGCTGATGTACAAGCTGTGCGGGTGGTGCTGGCATCCTCCCGTGCGATGTCACGGCCTCCCTCATCTGGGGTTGCAGTGTGGGGTTCTGACACGTTGCTCGAAAAGACAGTGACACTCTGGCAAAAACGGTTTGGGCATCCTGATGAGGTATGCTGAATGGCGTGTTCTGACGCAATGTTGAGACGAACTGACAATTTGAATTTCCTCGACTTAGATCGTCCTAAGTCAGGTTCCGTCGGAGATAAACAAGCCGACCTCTTCCAAAGCCATTAGAGTCTGTGAGGACAACATCAAATTGAATTCTACTGTCACGCAGGTGCCATGCGGGTATGTCTTGATGGTATTGTTCTATGGGGCTCAACAATTGAGAATTCAAAATCCTTCCTTTAGCGATGGTCCGACAAAAAGAGGGCATCTGCTAATTCTAACAGACGCCAGGCGAGACACTTGGGTCAAGCGGTGGTTTGTCCTAAGAAGGTAAACATTGATTTCCTTTGGCTTGTTCTGTCTTGTTGATCTGAAATCGTAGACCTTACCTGTATATATACGGGAGTTCCAAAGAACTGGAAGAAGTTGGTATAATCAGCCTCAACGGGATGAACATCGAATGCGACTCCAATAAAGAGGCGCTTCTTGGGGTGAGTCAATAACGGGTCATGTCAGACTCTTCGTCTAATGTATTTGTTCCCAGAAACAATTTTGTTTCACATTGTTCACTGCAGCTAATTCGCATGTGCTTGCGGCGCCGTCGGCGAAGGAGCTACAGTCATGGACATCGAAATTAGATCCTACCGGTTCCAACCTTGCCTAGACCAGTTACATCACACGTCCCGGATCTTTCTTTCTTTTTACAAATATTCTTTCTCTCGTTTTCCAGATTCCCTTACCTTATTCAGCTCATACCTGTCCATACGTATACCATAGCTATGATACGAATATTGGGTTACGCCCCTCGCAACGACTTGCCCGATCAGTGACGAAGCACGCAATATTTTCTGACTCGCAAAAATTGTTCAGGGTGTGTGTGTGTGTTCAGTCTGCGCTCGATAGTAAATGGAGTTTGGAGAAGAAGGGTGTGATGTCAGAAACATGTTCCGGAGAGAAGCCCCGAGAACTACCGGCCCATCATCATCAACTCATTAGCTGATATGATGGGTCCGTACCACAAGGAAACCCTTGCCATTTCCAGTTCGATAAACTTTCGGAAGTCGTCAGTGGAAACGCATCGCTAGCATCGAACTTTTTCCGTCTCCGTCTCCGGCGCGTTCGTTGCAGTGGACGAACCCTTCGTCGCGTAAAGCCTGGGATAGTCAGCCTCGCCGGTTCCGGCTCCTCCGAAGGAGGGGCACACTCGCGTGCTCCCAGGGCCCCACACGCCAAGCCAAGTTTGCCCACAAGCGACACTGGAAGTCGCTGCGCGTCATGAACGAATCGGATTTGTTTTCTTTTTCTTATACTTTTTTCAAAGATGACTTGTTCAATTTTTCATATTATATATATATATATATATTTCGCCACATGGGACCCACACCGCCGGGCCGGACACGATGTAGGTCCTCGTCGTTCATTCGTCCGACATGTGCAATCGTCATCAGGTACACATTCGAGAATCGTATTGTTCCGTACTCTCTCGGCTGGCTCGCGAACTTCACCGGGTGCCTTCCGCCTCGCCACGCAAAGCGCCCGCGTTTCTCAGGCTGGGGGGAGAGAGGTTATCGAATCGAGCTCTCTCACGTAGGAGATCGCCGTCTTGTCGACAACTTCATTTTCCCCCACAACCAAGTCGTGGGCAGTTTGCACGTGTTAGAGTGTGGAATTCGTGGAACAGTTTATCCGTGGATGTGCGATCTCGTTGGTCAACGGGTCGACGAGCGCGTGGCCGCTCCACCACCTTCTATCCCTTTTTTAATTCTTTAATTCTTTCTTTTGTTTTTTCTCCGTTTGTGAAGACGAGATCTTCCGTCGGGTCGAAACTCTTGGGGTGATTACCTATTTCGGGAGTCTTGACAAACGTGAAGAAGGTACGAGCGAGTCGGGATGAAATGATTGGTGTTCGTATCCCCATCGAGAGCAGTACAACGGACCCTAGGAATGTGCAACGCCGAAAAACACTCTTGTGTTGTATAAGATGTTTCAGATTGCAATGCTTCCTTGGGCTTGACGGTAGGGACGATTCCGGGCATCGGGTGCTAAAGAACAAATCACGGATCAGGACAGTGTGTGGTCTGTGTACTTGGAATCCGTGCACTTGATTGGTGGCCGTATCAACGTGGCATACCAGGTCCATAGCTGAGGAAGCGTTCCCTTGGGTGGTGTACTTGAGTACTAGCGTGTAGGTAGCCAGTGCACATTGATGTCGCGTGGTTAGTCTAGCCGAAAGACGTTCCCACTGCGGGGGCAAGCTCGCCTTCAAGTTCTCCCGCCCCTCACTCATATTGATACCGAGGTTTCCCAGAATTCTGGAGAACTCATTAACACATGTGCCACAGGCTCACCGTGATAAGAGGAGGAAGATGTTGACGAGAGTTCCCGACTCAGGACCGCATTGCACCCGATCCGTAAGAATCGCCACTCCCGCCCGTTCTGCCCACCAAATGCACCCGTTACTGCAGCATTACCTCCGTGTGTGCGCATCGCAACAGGACCGCAGTCTAGCTGAGATCGCATGAATCCGAAGGAGTATTTGAAACTTCTTGATGGGCCAAAGACTAAACGAGCCTTGCAAGGACCAAGTTGAAGAGAGCGAATGCCAACACAGCTAATCCAAACAACATCGTTGGAAATAACCAACCCCTGGGGTGATGAGTCACTGGTCACTGGCCTGGCGCGGCGACCTTTAGTCAGTACTTCAGCGATGGCAAACCCGGAGGCGCCAAGCTTCAGACTTTGAGTAGTGACGGAAGACCAGCAAGCGGCTACGAAAACATCGGAGATGACCTACATGTCGTCATTTGTTTACGAACGCCCCGTGATTACGGTGACGGGGGCTCGTGACCGTAGAACGCTCACGAAAGGATCGGAAATGACTTATATCTTCGCGCGCGAGGTATCCATTTCCCCGGGGCGCCTTGATGGACCGTTGTGAGGTTTCGAACAGCCTCGGGACCGTTGACGAGCGACCGTGCAGATCTCTATGGAATTTCGGAAAAGTAATGTTGATCGGATCCGGCGGTCAAAGGACGATTGAGAAGTATGAGTATTAGACACCTGTGATGATCTTGATGGTGATGGCGTAATCGAAGTACGGTCCCGGACGAGAAGTTGCTACTTGCACCAGGAGCTAAGCTTGTCTGGAGTCTGGACGGGGGGAGTCCAAACTGGATTAATGCTGGCACCAATCAACGCGTGACGTTCCCGTTTTGGAATTCGGATCACACGATTGTCCCTTCACGTGTCGCCAAGCGCCGTACCACATGCAATCCGTTGAATCCACTATTGGTTGCGCAATCTCGCCGCAGGTAACCAGCAATTCTGACCTCGTAACGCAGTAAAAAATTGACATGATTGTTTCAGCCAGAAGACCGCCACGCGTGTGGCCACGTTCGGGGAAGCCAGCCCGGGTCTACGGGAACTAAGTTTAGGTTTCGCAGGTTTGCGTCCGATGAATGCCGAACGTTCCCGCCTGAACTTGTCATTTGTCACATCGATTAGTATCATACACGAATGCTCCGCGCAGAGACAAAAATTTCCTATATGGGTCGTTCGCATAAGGACTTGAAGACGAGTTGATCGGAAATGGCAGATGGAGTTCAAGGTCAAACGTTCGAACCCCGCAACGATCTGCTGATCAGGGAAACTCCAACTCGCTGCGAGGCACAGGCTCAGTCGAGACTTTCGTGCACGCCGGCCCCGAATCTTCTCATCAAATCAGAAATAGAAAAATCGATTGGTGACCATCTTTTTGTCCACTTTCATTGAAGATCCTAGAGTAAAATACCTGATACGACGATTGATATACAGTATGTTTTGGCTCCGCGCTATACGGCAAAGATAATAGGAGAAATATGGAAACACGAAAAACGAAGATAGGTGTGTGTATGATAAAATGCATCTAGTAATGCAGAACAATCTCAGAACGAACTCTAGTGTTTTGGCTTGCCAAGGAATGCGAGATAGATAGGTGTATGGATACAGTGCGAACGAAGGTAGCAGGTGGGGTTGAACGTGCTTCTAATCACAGAGAATCGGGCAGTCGCTCTAAATTATGACTGCGTTCAAAACTGAGCAGAGCGTGAGCGTCTTGGCACTTACTGGTCGTGTGAACGTAAGCAGATGGCAGGTAATATACCCCTTGGCAAACCCAGCTCCCGCATATGCGAAAAGGTATTGCCATTTGCGCTTGAATGCTTCGTACTCGTGAACATCTTTGAGTGCTGGATAATCTTTAACGAGCATATCTTGCCGAACATTCGCCTCAAGGCGGCGACCCCATTCACGTAACGTCCGCGGATAGTCTAGTGTGCACGAAACAATGTTAAGCCGGATCCATGTAGTACTCGGCGAGATTATGCTTACGCGCAGCATGGTTCTCAACGCCCTCGAGAGTGAACCTGCATTGTGACCCGGTGTTTGCGGCTTCAATCAAAGCAGTCGCGCTGGGCAAGCATGAATTGGGCCACATGTAACGGCGCATAAAGTCCTCGGGTCTGGGAAATTGCGTTATCGCACCAGAAACGGTCTCCGAAGACGTGAGACTCACTGATAAGTCGAGTATCTTGATTCTGGGAACGTCGAAGCACTGATGACTGCAGTAGCATTTCGCGACTTCAAAGCAAAGTCCACGAGCTGGAAGTACTTGTGGTAGTACTTGGAACCAACATGCTAAATTGCAACGTCATGAGCGGGCGTGCAAACTATCAAGTGGTGACGGTCCTGACCTCCAACATTTCGATGCTGATGAAGGCGTCAAATGCCTTCTCGAACTCGGCAGGGATCTCGCGGTAATCCATCAGATGGACCCGAATGCGGTCCTGGAGACCAAGAGCCTTGATCCGTTCTTCTGCAAGCACTTTTTGTTCCTGGGACAATGTGAGGGTGTCGACTTCGCAACCGAATGTCCGGGCAGCCTGAATTTTTACAAATGATATCAGCATTGCCCTCAATAACACAGTGATTCGTTTACCTCAATGGCCATTCCACCCCACCCCGAACCAAATTCCAAAATGCGGTCACCAGGTTTCACCCTGGCTTTGGTAAGCACATATCGAATTTTTCGTAGTTGCGCAGCCTCCAAGTCGCCCGGGAATGGACCGTCAGTCAAATCCCCGCGGACACCACCTTCCGCATCGCTCCACAGCGCGCATGAGTACATCATCTCGTTACTGAGGAATGCCTGGATTGCACAATTTCATTCACGCATTCGTCAATCATCGCCTCGAAACATACCTTGAAGAGTTCATTGGATTGGTCATAACTAGCGATTGCGTTCAAGCGCGCACGAGAGCGTGTCTGTCCGAGGAAGGCATTCGAGAGTCCAGAAATTGCTGACGTTACTCGGCTGATGGATGAGGACAAGCCATCCATGCCGGATTCGTTGTCAAGCCATAGCTATGAGGCCCATCAGTCCCGATAATATCGAACGATTTACGAAATCAACTTACATCCATCACAGATTTGAGGTTGCTGACATCCACATCGCCTACCATGTAGGCTTCGCTGACTGTAACAGTGGTTAGCTTGAAACCAAGAGAGATAGTTCTAATATCAGGCTTACAGCCCAGATCCTGGGAGCTAAGGAGGGTGTCAGCTCGAGCATAGCGTGCCGGTTAGATGGACACGTACAAGAGGACGCGGGTCCAAAAGTCTGGGTTAACGATCTTGAGGTAGACGTCGTTGCAGCCCTTGGAACGAGTTCCAAAATGGTAAACGCCTTGCGAGTCTGCAATTGTCAGGTGCCCTCTAGTGATGGCTCTCTCGAGGACGGCGAGGATAGAGCTCCGTGCTATCAACGAACATGAGATCCCGGAAACGGTGATCAATCTAGTGTCGTACCATAGCTTGTCACGATAGACTTCGGTTTGGGGAGGACGATGGATATCGAAGAGGATGAACGGTACAAGTTTGCCGCGGAGGAGAACGTCAAGGCAGATGAAGTGGCAGCGTTCAACATCGTGAAGGAACCTTGGGAGATAGACGTAGGTGGGTGGGTGGGGGTGGGGGAGGATAGAATGGAACACGGGGCGGATGGGGGAGGAAGATGGGGACATGGCACCCCCCTTTATACGTTGTGAAGCTTGAGACAACCCACGGAGCAGTCACATCGCAATTTTGCACATGCAAAAATGAATTCGTATGGCGCTCGGCAAAAATAGAGGGAGAAGAGATTGCCTACTTGTGGCCGTTCAGGGATTCACGGGAAAATGGCCGATTCGATCTGAGATCTGGAGATGGTGACGGAGCCAGAACTCAGTGACTTACTCAGTGGCAGAGTTTGAGAAACATAGATCCGTTGGCAGGATAAAGCAGTGTCCGGGAGAAATAGGCTCAATAGTCATTCGGTCATTTAATTGGTTCCACATTGTCCGACGAGTGCTTGTGTCGGATACCTCCCTGTGACTGGTCAAGGAGGAAAACTGACATCCCCACGCGACAAAAAGGAAGATCCAGTTTCAATAGTGAAATTACAGGAAACATGAAGTGATCGGGAAGTTGCGAGTCCTATAAATTCTTCTCTGCTGCGAACCCGTTGGCTACGATGGGAGGAAGGGCCAACGCAACCCGAAGGAATCCAAATATCTCGACACCCCAACCGCACTCTCTCCCACGTGGTTCTTGCGTGCCTGTTCACCCACAACAGGGTCACCTTCCAGTTCTCTCCAGGGTCGCGATCAGGTTGCACCGAGTGGATCGTTCAAGTCTCGGATTCGCAATCCGGGTTTCACGGCATCCGAGCCCGTCTGACGCATGCGGCATTCCATCACCGTTCGAAATCCAAGTTTGTGGCGGTGTCCAACCTCCATTGTATCAAACTTGGTCCGAGCACAACATGTGAGTTACGAACCTAATGTACCCGAGACTCTCCTCTTGTCATGCTCAACTCCAAATGTGCCCTCTTAATCTCCCAAACATGACGCTTGCTATTGTTGTCGCCACGTAGTTCCCGACACAGCGCAGACACTTCAATACATCAAACGCAGTCCCCGTTCGTCCTAGACGATCCGAATCGTGCCTCACAATGCGCCTCATTTCTTGCCCTGGTTTCACCGTTACGTTGCATCATGCCAATCAAGCTTGTTCCGTTCCCCTTGCCCTTATTGTGAGCCAACAGATCCCGGTGGTCAGATGGCTAATTTGTGTCATTGTCACCGCCTTTGTCTCCCTCCAAGTACGTGGAGCGCTGGAAAACCGACTGCTCCCACACCACGCCAAATGTTGTGCTCGATTGCCACCATGGTTTGTCATTGGTCACTAGGGGTTCAAGTTGCGTGCTTCGCATGAGATAAATCGTCGCTGGACCTCATTTCAGTCCTTTGGACGCCCTCGGCCGACAGATTCTCCCATGCAAATCTGGCCCCTGTTCCAGCGACATGGCCAGCATCAGACGCATTTGAGGACTCGTTAGGAAGGACTTTCCTTCCATCGCCGCATGTCTGCCATTCCTCTTGGAAGCGTTAATCGCCGCTAGCGCCACCATGCCACGGACACATCTATGTACCAAGCTTCTCCGTTCGTATGCTTCCCTGCGATATCATCGCTCCAGGGTCGAACCAACACATGCTGCGGTTCTCACTAATTCTCGCTTCGTTCGTGTCAGGCCGTCTTAGCTTCGAGCTCAGCAGTTCCGACTTTCTTGCTAATATGAAGTGTGAGGCTAAGCTTTTGCGTTCTAATGTCCGAAGCGGCGACTAACATAGTAACATACCCTCTTCACCTTGGTGAAAGTTCCCCCGGGAAATGCTCTCGACCAAGCGGTGAGAAAGTTTACAACACAATGTTAAAGCCTAATACTCACGTGCTGTCGGACACCTCATTGACGAGGGTCCGTGTCAGCATGTTGTTGCCTAAAATTATACCCCCTTCCCCCTAATCAAGAAAACTTATCACGCGCAAGATCAGAATCGCTTGTCCTTCACACGCTTCGTGACATGTCGACCGAGGTCAAGGATCGCGCGTGAGTGGCATGTGGCAGTGGGTACCACTGTGGGTATATCTCGTGATCTAAAATTGTCTGACGAAAGTGCGTTTACGTCATAGTGAGCGTCAAAATCCTCGAGAGCTTCACACTTGAGAGTCCAGACTTTGTGGTAGGATGTCCCAGTCAAAATCGCCAGTTCTTGTCCTGGAGCACGGTCTGTGCCTCATTCGCACTGTGATAGTAGTCTGTCTGGTCGTTAATCGACTTCTGATATTGGTAGTGATCCTCAACTGATCTTCAACATCGAGTGCAATATGCCGTATTTACCACGTGCCCTCGATAATGCCGCCCGTGACGTGGTGTAAGCTAGTACACTCGTATGTAGGTACATTGTGGGGTTTTAGTTAGCAGGTGTTGATGACGCACTTGTCAACGACAACACCGAGATCTTTTTGAAAATGACGTTGAGCGAAATATACGGTCTGTATCAGTCGCCGGATTCGCTCTTGGTTACTCGCTGGGAACGGAGATTCATCGCCGTCACGCCCGCTGCATCCCGATAAAACCTCGATCCGATAAAAGTCAAATACGCTGCATAAGGTCGTATTAGAAGCCTGCGAACTTCGATCACCGACTTCTGCGAGGCAAGTCGTAATCACTGCTATGCTCGTTCACTGGGGTTCTGCCGATGGCATCGATTGACTCACGCGGCAAATAATTGTACTTTAGAATCGCAAACCCCGTCATCGTACTCAGAGAACTTGCGCCGCTGTCAGCGTTTACGTGTCACTGCAGCCCGTTCAGGGGTTCTTGCGTACAGTACCGTTGTAGACGAGTCATTAGCCATTATATGGGTCCCAGACGCGATTCCACGGAAGCAAGTCAATGGCGGTGATAGGCCGGCGGTCTTGCCGTGGGCGATAGGCTAACCACCGAAGAAGGTTGCCGCGTGCATAGGATCGAGACCGAGCGGCAGGCGGCGGACGGCGAACGATGGTCTGGTATTCAGATTAATGTTCCCCAGGCCTCCGGTTAGTCATACCGATAGTATTTTTTTTTCGATTTCAAGCTGGACACGGATCGTGCGAACTCGAACCAAGCAGGACCTCGTTACTCGTAAGCGAACCTGGAAAAAAACTGATCGAATCGAGTTTATGGCGGCCTATCGATGCTAGCTCGATATCCCGGACGTCTCGGCACCCTTGGAGGTCATGATTGGCGGGGCTCAAAATCGACAACTATGCAATAGCCGTGCTTGTATTGTACGTAGATAAGTTGGCGGCGGCGGAACTGTAATACAGCCGGTGTGCAATGTCGTGGACAATCCAGTCGAGGCCAGCGATCAGATTTTGGCCAGTGACCGCGCTGCACGGCCAAATCTTCCAGTGGTGAGATTTGATCCCTGGCAAGTCAAGCAGCTGAAGACGACGGTTATGATCAAAAGTTTGGTTCGTGCAATGTATCACTGCGTACTTCACGGATTTCCTGGTCGCTCATCGACCCTTGTATGTCCTGCTTATTTGCGAAAACAAGAAGTGACGCGCCAGCCAACCTCTTGGGAAGCGTGAATCTCGGAAATGATAGAATATCCAATTTCTCTTACATCCTCGAGAAGAAGGCTATGGAGTTCCTCCTTACAGTCATGAATTCGCATGCGATCTCCCGAGTCTACAACCCAGACGATGGCATCTGTTTGCTCGAAATAATTTCGCCAATACGGTCGAAGAGTTCTCTGACCACCGACATCCCCTGCTCACATGGTAAATGGCCGTGTTCTAGAACGATTTAATAACGAGAGGTACAAACAAATATTAAGCGTGTAACTGTGGGTAGAATCACCACCGGAACAGTGCTCGTTTGAGTAAGGACATCTGCGGATCTTTTGAACACTCACTTTCTGTGAATAAACGTCTTGATGTTGAATCCCAAGGTTGGGCTGACACCCGAGATATTCTCACCGTTGATCTTCTTTAGGATGGTGGTTTTGCCGGCATTGTCGAGGCCACTGCCAAACACCTGAGAAAGCTGAAGCCGCGTTGCGGAAAAGAACAAGCTTACAGGAACAAGATCCGCATTTCCTTCTCTTTCTGGCGGCTTTTCCTTATGATGGTGAGGAGTCCCATGGTGCAAACGGTTAACCAAACGATGACGAGAACCCCGTACTAGTGCCCTGTTGGCAGCGTGGCTACTCACACTACCCTCGGATCCATCCGTTGTTTTGGTAGAACTTTGTCTGAGTTTTATTATGGTTGTAGTAAACGACTCCGCGACTGCTAATATCGGTCCCCGACGCAAAGCTGGTTTCGACAAGATAACGTGAGCTACGACCGCGTCCCAAAATCTGACTAGTCGCGATGCCTCCAAAAAATAAAGGAAAGAAAAACAAGGGCGGCCAAGACGATTACTGGTCAGTTTACGACCCTCGATCTTCCTGCAGATCACAGCTGAGCATATTCACACCGCATCAGGGACCAGGTCGGTCAATCTATCGAGAACAACAATCTTGAGACGGAACAGATCGGCGACGCTGATGAGGATAACTCTCGGAACTCCAACTCGCGGCCTGGGTTCTCGTCGTTTGGAACCCTTTCAATGCAAGATGACGGGCCACCAGAAGTAAACGAGAACGAGGACTTTGGGGGTCTCATGGCATGTCCATTCGTCTTGTTCGAATTGCCAGGGTTACAGATTTTTTTCATACCATCATGTAGTCCGCCATTAAAGCGTCCACAGTGAAGGGGAAGAAGGGGACAAAGGAAAAGGGAAAGGCGCAAATCGACGATGACGAGACACAAGGTAGTTTTCCGACTACTAAAAATTGTCCCCATTTCTGTTTTAACAGACGATTCCATTTCCCCTCCAGCCCCGTGTGCCGAACCTGAAGAGGGAGACGACGACGAAGGTCCGAAGATTCTCACGAAAAAGGAGAAGGAGAAGTTAAAAAAGGAACGCGAAAAGGTCGCTCTCCCTAATATTGTTTTCGCAGTGTACGTCTAACCCTTTCCAGGCCAAGAAAAAGGCCCAGAAGAGCGCTACTACCCCGGTCACAGTGTCGGCACCAGCACCTTCCGTACCGAAACCAGAAAAGGACGACGATGACGAGGGCGAGGGCGATGGCCAGGATGGAGGGGGAGCTGCTGCCAAGAAAAAGAAGAAGAAGAAGGGTAAAAAGGACGAAGATGTATTGGTCCCCGCTCCCGCTGCTGCTCCGGCTGCGAACAAAAAGAAAGGAGGTATAAGTGCGCTGAGAGCGATGATGGAGGAGAAGAAGAGGTTGGAAGAGGAGGCGAGGCGGAGAGAAGAAGAGGAAAGACAACGCATAGAAGAGGAAGAGAGGCGGGCTGAGGAGGAGGAAAAGAAAAAGGAGGAGGAGAAACAGAGGAGGAAGGATAAAGAAAAGGTACGTTCCGATATGTGATGAATCTTATCACCATCATCCTCATGTGGTGGAATAGACGAAACGCGAATTAGCCAAGAAGGAGGGTCGTCTATTGACGAAAAAGCAAAAGGAGGAGAAAGCTGCAGCGGAGCGACGCAGACAAGCATTGATTGCCTCGGGGGCACAGATCGAGGGTTTGCAACAGCCTTCTGGAGTATCATCCGCTGGTAAAAAAGTGGTTTATGGTTCCCGCAAAAAGAAGGGTCCCTTGAACATAGAGAAAGACTCAGCCCCTGCATCCCCCGCTCTGGAATCAAGACCACTGAGTCCTGTTCTTATCACCGCTTCTCCTTCACCCCCCGCTCCAGCAGACCTTCCGAGTAAACCTGATGATGTCAAGGACGAGTGGGACGCTAGTAGTGCGGAGGAAGAGAGCGTTGCCGCGCCGACCACTGCCGTCAAGGACGAGTGGGACGCGTCGAGTGAGGACGAAGAGAGTGCTCAGCCCCCGGTCCCTAAGAGTATGCCTGCAAAGACTCCTGTCGCCGTGCCCGCAAAAGGGGCACCGTCTGGTACGTGTATCTTGTTGTATGATCTCGTCCTTATTTATCAATGTATTCTAGTAACGCCCGCCACTGGGGAAGCAAAGAAACTTCCGGCGGTTCAAAGATCCATTCCTGAGCCCCGAGCAGAGGAATCCTCTGAAGAGGAGTCATCTGAAGAGGAATCATCCGAAGAGGACTCTGAGGACGATTCCGAGGACGACTCAGAAGAGTCAGATGGCATGACGAAGGTACAACGTCAAGCTGCACAGAGAAAGGCACAAGCTGCTGAACGGAGGGCGAAAGCACACGAGGTTGCACTTGCTGCAAGTAGCAAGGATAACTTACGCAGTCCGATCTGTTGTATCCTGGGTCACGTCGACACGGGTAAAACCAAATTACTCGACAAGGTCAGGATCTCGGATAGTTCCTTTTCATGATTCTTATATGATCAAACCAGATCCGGCAAACTAACGTACAAGAGGGAGAGGCCGGTGGTATTACGCGACAAATTGGTGCGACGTACTTCCCTGTTGACGCTATCAAAGCCAAGACGGCGGTGTTGAACAAGGTCTGTAGTTAGTCAACTGTTGTCCTTCTTTCTAACGATGTGATGCAGGATGGGAAACAAGATTACACAGTTCCGGGCTTGCTAATAATTGACACTCCCGGTCACGAACCATTCACTAATTTGCGAACTCGTGGAAGCTCACTTTGCAATATTGCCATCCTCGTTGTTGATATCATGGTAAGTTTCCTTACAGAAATGTCAGAGTGTGTTCACGATCGACCGGTAGCACGGTCTCGAACCACAAACCCTTGAGTCTCTTCGCTTACTGAGGGATCGCAAGACTCCTTTCATCGTCGCTCTCAATAAGGTAATGTTTCTTGGGCCCAACTATATACTGCTTTTTGAATTTATCCAGATCGATCGTATGTTCGGGTGGGAGGCAACTCCCGATGGCGCGTTTCAGGAATCGTTGGCCAAACAGAAAAAATCTGTGCAACGCGAGTTCGAGGATCGTGTCGAGAAGACTATACTTGCCTTTGCGGCCTGAATGCTGTGCTGTACTACGAGAACAAGAGCTTCGCCCGAAATGTCTCGCTTGTAGTACCCACTTCTGCCATCACTGTGGAAGGGGTTCCTGACATGATCATGCTCTTGATCAATCTAACTCAGCAACGGATGAGCGATCGCCTCATGTACCTATCAGAGCTAGAGTGTACCGTATTGGAAGTCAAGGTCATTGAAGGTCTCGGAACTACCATTGACGTTGTCCTTTCCAATGGTATCTTGCGCGAGGGCGACAGAATTGTCGTCTGCGGTCTCAACGGGCCGATTGTCACCCAAATTCGCGCGCTCCTCACCCCCCACCCCCTACGCGAGCTACGAATAAAGGTGTGTAACAGTATGACTGCCCATGATGAACTTTTCTTAACTTTTGCATACCTTGTAGTCTGCTTACGTACACAATAAGGAAGTAAAGGCAGCTCTTGGCGTCAAAGTCGTTGCCCCTGATCTTGAAAAAGCTATCGCTGGTTCACGACTTCTGGTTGTCGGTCCTGACGATGAAGAGGACGACCTAATGGAGGAAGTCATGTCCGATCTGACCTCCTTGCTGAATTCCATCGATAAGTCCGGTCGTGGGGTTTCCGTACAGGCGAGCACACTAGGTTCGCTTGAAGCTCTCCTCGACTTCTTGAAGGTTAACAAGATTCCTGTATCGGGTATCAAATTCGGGCCCGTCCACAAGAAAGACATTATGCGCACGGCAACTATGCTTGAGAAAGCGAAAGAACTTGCCGTTGTTCTTGCTTTTGATGTTCCTGTCGACAAGGATGTTGAGAGGTTAGCGGAGGAGATGGCATCAAAATATTCAAAGGTTCGTTTTTGATATCTACCAAGCTTGACATACCTCGACTGACGCATGTACAGCTGATATCATCTATCACCTGTTTGACGCATTCACCGCATACAACAACGAGATCACGGAAGCCAAGCGCCGGGATGCTGCTCCACAGGCAGTCTAGCCCTGTCGATTGAAGATCATTGCTGCATTTTGTAAACGAGACCCCATCATCCTGGGTGTGGATATCCTTGACGGTAACTTACGGGTCGGTACACCCATCTGCGTGGTGAAAGTAGACCCAACCACCCAAAAGAGGGATATTATTGACCTAGGGAAAGTGTAAGTCACGATTGCGAATATTTTGGCACCGGATGAGTCCTCACGAGCACATGCGTAGAACATCCTTGGAAATCAACCATAAGCCACACGATGTAGGTCGTGATGAACTTTCTGACTACTCGGCATGATCAATTTGTCATTTCAGATTATCAAAAAATCGCAAGCCGGTGCTGTTGTCGCCGTCAAGATAGAGCATGCTGTATATCAGTCAGCCAAAATGTTCTGCCGCCATTTCGACGACAAGGATGAACTTCTCCGCCACATCACCAGACAGAGTATTGACGTCCTCAAGGTAAAGCATTTGAACTGTGCAGACTTTTGTTCTGATACACGGTTCTTTCAGTCATCATTTAAGGCCGATGCCTCCAACGAAGAATGGCTTCTTATTAGAGCATTGAAACAAGTACACCCTAATCCATTTTTGTTGATTGATACTGATGATATCACAGCGTCTCAACATCCCGTGACACAACGTGTGTCCCATTTGGTACCTTAGCTACTACATCCGAGAAGAAGTTTACATACGTACACACGGTACACCACTGTATTTATACCGCACGCACGTTGGTATTGACGCCAAGTTTCCCACCTTTTCCCTGTCGTTTTCGCCTTTAAATGTCTCTTCCATCCGACCCAGATAGCCATAAATCCGTTCAGGTCGGCAATGAACAGGTCTCTGAATCTACTCAAGATACAGATACTTTACAGTTGGTAATATGGCTCCTGGACGACTGGATGACCTAGCAGGTTGATGAGGCGCTGATGGCATTACTGGGAATCGGTAACGTCTCTCTATAGTGGCAAACTGGAAAGGGCTGCGGGTATCCCTGATTGCAGACTCAGAGGGACTCCGATCTGTGCTCCGCCGGAGATCCTCTGTAGTACCCTCCGAGGAAGACGCGTCAGGGATTGAGATCATACCGCTTGAACCTGAACAGAGCTCATACCTGCGTAGGGAAGCCCCCAGTATCGCCCTATTGTCACTGCTCCTACGGGAGCAACACATACATAACTGATGCTTTGCGTTTTGTTCAGAATGCACTTGGCTATAAACAGGTCAAGATTTTCTTTTGTTTGCCACGTGTGTTCTACCGGGAATCCTGATGGACGTGTGGCTGTAGCAACTTCATCGCAGTTGGCACCTCATCGAAAGCTTTGCTGCCAGCTTTGTCGCTCTGAACTTCATCGGAGGCGTTCGGTATGGACTATTCAGTGCTTAGAATTAATTCCGCCGGTCGTGATGAGTCTATATCCAGCTCCTTCCTGTTCCTTGGACTTCAGGCAGGAGGTCCTGCTGCCATATGGTGACGACTCTCATTCTAAATCTTTGGCTGACATTGATCCTGGAACCTCGGGCAGGTCGTCTTTCATCGTTACGATCGTCTTCATGGTCATAACTGCCATGGTTCTTGCAGAGATCTGTTCGGCGTTGCCGCTTAGCGGCTCCATCTATGTATGGGCTGTTGAGAGTGCTGTCGGACCGAAACATGCGAGGTTCTTCGGCTTTTTGGTCGCTTGGTGGGCTTGCACGGCATGGATGACCTTTACTGCAAGCACCTGTCAGGCGAGTCTAGAATCCGTTCGTCGGTAATTCCGTGCTGATCATTTTCTCCACAGACCGCCGCCAACTATATCGTTTCCCAGTTGACCGTCTGGGATATCGACTTTCCTGGTGGCACTGATAACGATAACATCAAATGGGGGCGCCTTCATTTGGATACTTTCGGAGTTGATGCTACTGGTCTCCGTGGCTATCAACTATCTCCCTCCGAGACTCTATTCTGGCGTTCTCAAGTTCTCGGTTGGGCTGCTCATGCTGGACTTTTTCTTGTGTCTCATCTGGCTTCCTGTTGGTGTCTCGAAGACGTACGGATTCCGGTCGGCTGCCGACGTGTTTACGATGACTTGTGCGTCTGGATCAGGTAGAACCAATCCTGCTCACTAACTCATACCCGAATTAGATAATGGAACCGGGGCCTCTCCTGGATGGAACTGTATGTTGTCCTTGTGCGCACTTTTTTTATTTCTTCTCGCCCGTCCAAAGGATTCATCATGCTCGATCGATAGCCTGTTCACTGCCGGAACTTTGACCGGATTCGATGCGTCGGGCCACATCGCTGAGGAAACGAAGAATGCAAGGTATACATTTCTACAGTAACACACCCCGCCTTTATTGAAAATATATCTCCCTAGTGTCATCGCTGCCAAAGGCATCTTATCGAGTGTCATTGCAACGGCAGTGCTCGGATTCGCAACCACCATCCTTTTCTTGTTCTGCACACCAGACTTCGACACCATATTTGCTCTCAACGCACCGTAGCCGTTCGTCCAGATCTATGCCCTCGCTCTGGGCAAGAACGCCAGTATTTTCATGACGGCCCTAGCCGTCCTCGGTCTTATAATGGTGTGAAAGGGTCTACAACGCCGTAGCTTGTGTATTCTCGCTAAAATGTCATTTTTTCCCCTACAGAACACGACGGTATCGATCGTCGCTCGTGACGGCGTACTTCCCTTGTCTGGATGGATTGGACAGGTCGACGCGCAGGGACAGCCTCGCAACGCGGTCACCGTCATCTTCGTCTTCGCCGGAGTCATCCTGTGCACGATCCTGCCCAGTCAAGTTGCATTCACGTCGTTGGTCTCGGCCGGCGCTGTTCCAACGATCGCGGCGTACGGGCTCATCGCCCTCCTGCGGCTCATCATGACCCCGGACCAATTCTAGTCTTCGCGATTCAAACTCGGCAAATACGCGAAACCGTTCTACGTTTGTGCTGCCGTCTTCATCGCTATCATATTTGCTGTAAGCGCTCTCTCGGGCTTGCAGGCGATGATGGTACATGTGATTAACTGATCTTGGCACCACAAGGTCGATATCTCTCCATTTTACTTGCCGGTTACTGCGCAAACATTCAATTTCGTGAGTCATCATCCCGCTCGGTGCTTCTTTGGCCTGAAGTGGTACGGTAAAGGCTGTGGTCACATCTTCGGAGCAATCTCCGTTTTTGCGGTGCTCAGCTGGTATTTTACGCCCGAGGACAAGTGGTTGAGGCGGAAACAGGTTCTCAGGGCCTTGGAGAACACAGATTGAGAAAAGGCGATGCGGCTGAGATCACAAGTTCTCAACGCCTTGTCGTGATCTGTCACTTGAATTCTCCGTTCTCACCGTCGAATTTTCTGTGCACGGCTGATCGCTCCCCATCTGGTCCCCTGGGAAGTCGTCTGAGTGGTGGAATTGTTTGAAGTGGAACTGTAAGCGGGTTCCGCATGTCCAAAGACGAAGGATGGCGTGAGCGTGACGGCGGGCAACCGTTACTAGTTGCTGACTCGGAATAGGCTGCAACCCGGGCCCCGGCCGACGGCCCGCCCTGCTTTCGGTAACACGAAACAGTCGGAGTATACGCAGGCGAAAAAGAAACTTCGAGCCCAGCCGTTCTTTCCCAAAGTTTTTCGTGCTACCAATCAGACTTCGCGAAACTGCGTTGGGGTAGTTTGGACCTTGGAACTTGCCGCGGCCCGCGACACTCATTCTGAGCATATCAGCGCCGCACGACCGACCAGACCTGACGTCGTCTCAGTTAATCTAAGCGCCAGGACCACCTGGCAAACGCTGCGGCCTCAAATTGTCTACAGTAGATTATCTCATAATGCATACGGTCATACTGCATAACCCCCATACTGCATACCTTTTGTCGGATCCCACTGTGGTTCAGTGCAAATTTAGTTGATAATGCATAATGCATCATGCATTGACTTAGGTCTACCATTATGCAATATGGTGGGGCCACCAATAGCACTGGGAGTGCCGGGTCCACGCTGACTCCGAGCAGGACTCCGAGTTGCGGGACTCGCGGAGGTCGGAGCAGACTAATCTGTCAAAAAAAAAAAGTTCACTGCTGTTGGCAACCTCCAACCATGCCTGCGGAAAAGCGTAAACTCCGTCCCCAACAGACTCAGACACCCAAAGACATCCAACTGGCTGGTGTCGAGACTCTGAGTCCCACATCCGAGTCCCAGGAAGCAGCCTTGGCCCGGGGCCATTCAACCACTCAGGCAACACGTGCAAATCTCCGGCTCAATGAATGGTTCACCGTCTTTGCTTTCATTGACACGCATCCAACACTCCCTCAGAAGGACATTGTCAAGCACTTTGCGACTCTCAAATCAGGTGCTTTGTTCTTCACGCAATCGACACTCTCACGAAAGTTGAAAGAGCGCTCGGAATTGGAAGCACGCGCCCATGACAACCCCTCTGCACTTGATTCGAAACGACCTCGAGTCGTTACACGCCCTGATGTGGAAAGGGCTTTGTTGTTATGGTTCAAACAGATGGAGTCGAAGGGCGAGCCAGTCAATGGGCCAATGTTGAAGGAGAAGCGCCGCAGATTTGAGGAGCTTTTCAATGTCCCAGACGAGGAAAGATTGTTAGGAGATGGTTGGGTGTCTTCATTCTGTCGAGCATATAAAATCCGTGAACATCGTCATCATGGTGAAGCTGCATCAGTTGATGTCGCTGCTGTCGAAGTGGAGCGGGTCCGGGTTAGACACATCTTGTCTAAATTTGCACCGCGTGATCGGTGGAATTTTGATGAGACGAGCTTTTTTCCTTTGTGAGCTTTCCTGATTTATGAAAGATGGGTGATTGATTTTGATGGTCTGAGTCTAGTGCACCTCCCGATCGTGGTCTTGCAACAAAGCAAATGAGTGGGAAAAAGAAAGAGAAATTTCGTATCACAATCGGTGTTGCTTGCAATGCTGACGGAAGTGAAAAGCTGGATTTAATATTCATCGGAAAGTTTGAGAAGCCTCGATGCTTCGGCAAGAAATCTCCAAACCATCGGGGTTTCTATTACTATCGCAACAATCAGAAAGCTTGGATGACGTCAGTGCTCTTCTCGGAGTAAGTGTGGTCATCGTTCCGAAGTTTGAACAGAGTCCGTGACGGATTACAAAATTTCAGATGGCTTGCCAAGTTCGACTACAAAATGCGCGCTGCAAAGCGTCATGTCTGCCTTTTTGTGGACAATTTCTCGGGACATCTAGTTGATTATGAGCCAACAAATGTGCAGCTTGAGTTCTTCGAACCCAACATGACACCGTTTGTGCAACCTTGTGATGCCGGCATCATCCGTTGTCTCAAAGCACTTTATCGCCACGAGCTCTGTCAATGAGCGATCGAACTCGACGACGCGGGTCAACGTGACATCTACAAGATCAATCTTCTGGAAGGGATGTTGATGGTAAAGTGTGCCTGGCATCAGGTTTCCCAGCAAACGATCGCAAACTGTTGGAAGCATACTGGGATCCAACCGTAAGCATCCTTTTGCCTCGGCCTACACTTGCTACTGATTCGGAATCACTCTGTACAGAGATCCTACCTCTGCACCAGCTCACACTGATCCCGCTGCTTGGGCAGTTCTGCGGGACTTCGCAAGCACAGATATGGGACTACCCGAGGCAGAAAACCGTCTCAAGGATGTTCTTGGCTCCCGCTTCAAGGAAACAGACTGGCAGCCAGCTCTCAAAGCTGTTATGGATGCCGAGAACGACACCAATGCAGCCACTGCGGCAATTGAGAAGCTCGCACACGCAGCCACCAACCGGACTGGCCTCAAGATTCGTCTCCCAGTGCGGCCGGCAATTCTGCAACTTGTCAGTCTCGAAACCAATGTCACCAACTCCATCAAAGAGCTTCATGAGCGAAACCGCATATTTGGAACTCCTCCAACGCTCGACGAGTTCCTGGAGCCACAAGAAGAAACCAGAAGTCAAGACTCATCAGGAAAAAGGAAATTTCTCTGTAGCACTACCGACGTCTACCGTACTACAGAATGCTATATAGTAATTGCTTACGAATTGTGTTTCTAAGTAGCAACCTGTAGCCTACCATAGCACCATCCAATAAAAAGGTTCCTATATAGCAACGTAAGCAGAATAAAAAAACGACATAGCCTACCATAACACGGTCCAATAAAAAGGTGCTATTGTAGCAGTGTAAGCAGAATACAAAATCACGAAGTACTACTAGTCTACTACCAAACGCGCACACGAACATAGCCGAATGCGCGATCCGCAACGACTTCTGCAAGAATTCCAGGACTCGTCACGGTGCGGATACTGCTGACAACTGTCAGTCACGACAGCGCGAACGCACAAACCGATACTCACCGCCTTGGCACCCTACATCCTGCTTTTCCTCGCCCCCTTCCTTCCCCTTCTCTTCCCCGAGGGAGGAGCGTATGCGTCATTGCGCCACTTGCGCATGAAGGAGCAGGATGAGGGGGCCGCCACATCGTGTGTCGTTGTCGGCGTGTCGGCATGGATGGGGTCTGGCGCAGGGTCACTGGGTGAGGGAGAGAGGTGGTAAGGGAGAGAGAAAGAACTGGTGGGTACGCACCTCGTCCCGGTCGACATCGCGTCATTGGGGTCTGGCGTTGACGCGCCGTTTCGTCTCGTCGCCACTGCATCGCCATCGCATCCCCGTCCCCTCGTTGTCGGCGTGTTCGTAGGGTGTGGGTGAGGGAGCTGAGAGGTCGGAAGAGAGCGTCTGTCTCCGTCGTCTCCGCCGTATCCCCGACAGATCGTCATCGTTGTCGGCGTGGACGGGGTCTGGCATAGGTGAGGGAGAGGGAGAGAGGCGCTCCTTCTCGGCCGCACGTTGATGCCACGCGCCGCCTCCGATCCTCGGTGGACCCCCACTCGTCGCAAGTGACAATGCTGGACTCCGTGAATGTGGAGGTGCGAGGCCGCCCCTTGTCGTCGTGCTCGCCATAGTCGAAAGACTCGAAACCCCTTGGCATGCGGAACCGCAGGACCGATTTTGGCAGTGTGCGCAAGCATCTTTGCACGTTCCTCCGTCTCTTGCTCCCGCTGCGTCTTGTTGCGCGCGCTTCTTCCCAATGCAGCAGCTCACTCCATCTCGCCCTGTCGACGGCGCTGCTCCGCCAACCGTTCACAACGCCACCTCTTCGCTGTCGTTTTTGAGCATGATCACGATCGTGTCTCGGTGGCTGGACAAAACCTCGAGGGCCTAAGCAAGCGAATCAGTACAACGCAAACGAACCAATCGTAGCACTCGTGACCCACCTGGTGATTCGCCGTCGTGTGCTTCGTACCCAGCGATGCGAGCATGGCTGCGACCAGCTGCAGCGCCGGCATAAACAACTGAAGATACCGCTGTGTCGCACGCGCGTGAGCCAAGGCACAGGAACCCTCAACGACGAGAAATCGCACCTATAAACGATTGATCCTCTTCCGGCCTCGTATCCAAAAACTCGCACTGTGA
>JBBPOJ010000066.1:0-50777 GCA_038091395.1 Leccinum rimulosum
CATCACTCCATCATACAATTCAACCAGTGATACATTACCCATGCTTGTCATGACTAGCTCATTTTATGTATGACATTTTTATGCTAATTAGCATGTAATGATATATCATTATCACCACATCGCCTCTATCCCGAGGGGGTATACGTTAGGAGGGAGTCGACTGTATCACAACATGCGCGCTCTTTTTGGTCTTTGTCGTCCACTGAATCATGTATGCTGTTTCGACTTTCCGGGGTCCAGGACTGCCCGGAGGGCCTTAAACTTTATATGAGTGGCATAAAGTTGCCCACTTTGAAATGTCTCCATTCGGATATAAAGGTATTTATCATCATGAAAGAAAACTTGCTGCCACTAATTCTTCAAATTGTTTTGTGTACTCGACATATCCCAGGCTCCTCCAGTTCATTTCCTTGTGCTCGGCGGAGTCTCAGCCTGAGTCCGTTTGTATTATTTTTACGTACTTCAGACGTCACTAAGTTCCGTTTTGGCGGATGCGACTCCACCATCGATATCAGTTTGTTTGAACTATCCATCATTCTATCTCTTCCCATGCCCAGTGACAGCCGTGGATATCGCACTGTTGGCTTCAACACGTTATTAAGGTCTGTCGGCGGACGTTTCACTGACAGTCCTTGCCACTCCTCTGCAATGCGATTCATTACGATAACCATATTCACAGTCACCGGCAGCCTGGTTGCTCTGGCCACTGCGAAACCTATACCGAACTGGAAGGCGTCGGGTGGCATAGCCATACCGCTAACCAGACACGCTTCCTCTCTGAATACCTACAAAAGCATTGATATCAACGCAATCACCTCTCATGGTATATCAATCAGGGAGTACGTAGAATGAACCCTTACATCTCGTCTGCTCAGGTTTTCTTTTCAGGAAGATCCTCAGTGGCCTGGACAATTACGAGATGAACACGGGGACGATCCATCCTTTCGCTGTGAAACGTGTCCAGTCCGGACTAGGAATCCGTGGCGCTGACGTCCCGCTGACAAGTTATCAAAATAACATTTGGATGGGCGAGATTTCGATTGGCACTCCTCCGCAGACCTTGAAGGGTAAATTCTCGTACCATTCTCATATATCTTTGCAATGATCTATCTCACAGTTCAAATCGACATTGGTTCAGCGTAGGTACTTTCTTTTAGTTCATACAGTTTTTTTTGTTCAAGTCAAAGCAGTGATATGTGGGTGCTGGAGATTAACTGTGGTGGGATTTCCGGAGATCGTGACCTCTGGGATCCGGATTTATCCAAGTCTGCTGAGAAACAGCCTCAGCCATTTCGGCTCACATATGCAGATGAGACCATCGTCAAAGGTGATCGATATATTGATAATGTAACCATCGCTGGATTCACTGTATGTTTTGCATCGTTTATGAGCATGACCATTATTCTGACGCCAAGCTAGGCAGACCCTCAGACCTTCGGTTCTGCAACATGGTACGCTTCTGACAGCGGTGAATACCCTGCAGATGGTTTATTGGGGTTGGCCTTCCCTTCTGTCTCGAAATTTCGGGCCTATCCGCTGTTTGAAACGCTTCTCAGACAAAATAGGCTAACTGACCATCCAACATTCTCATTGAAACTCTCTTCTTCTGGGGCTGAGATGTACGTCGGTGGAACAAACAGTATGTTGTACAATGGTGACATCGTTTATACACGTGTGACAAAACCTGTGAGTTAAAATGGTAGATTCGGGAGTGATGTTGCTGATTCATTGGTATTCGTGTAGGGATACTGGCAGGTGTCCATGGACGATGTTCGTGTTAATGGTAATAAAATCCTCGAAAATGTACCCGCTATTTTGGATGCTGGTTCAAATTTCATATATGGAGATAGAGAAGGGGTTTCAAAATTGTACCGACCCCTTGGCGGTGCCATCATGGAACATGCAGACTTTGATTTCTATTACTGTGAGTTCTGATTTCGTTCTGTACCTTGTTTTTATTGATAGAGCCTGTAGTACCATGCGACTCTTTCCCAACACTGAGCCTTACCTTCGGTGGCAGGACCTTTGAAATCCCTCCAGAAGTTTTGAGACTTAACCCAGTTGAGGAAGGTTCTCCCAATTGTTTCAGCGCCATTGTCGCCGACAGCTGGCGTAATGTAGGTGAGAGTTTAAAGCTTATTGCTTCCTGAACCCCCTTTTGCGGTGCTAGATGGACTCGTTCTGACTATATGGCCTAGCATATTGGACCATTGGGATCCCTTTCCTGCAGGGTGTGTATAGCGTGTTCGATTACACTACTTTACAAGTCGGGTTTGCGGACCTCGCTTGAATGACTTCGCGAATGGTTCCCGGCACAGTGTGTATATGTATGGAATTTGCGAGCTTGTGTAGTTACTTTTGCGTGCTCTTCGTATTTGATCCGGGATCTTTCAGCGTCGCTTTGTTTCTTGTTTTCTTGTGCTCGTCTCAGCTCGTTTGTATTTTTATGTCCGTACTTCGATCACCGGTAGACAATGATGCAACATGCTCAGTTTTGTATGTTCTATTCGTTCGCGCTGGGTGAAGCTAAGGCAAAAGGAAGTTGTGGTGTGAGAGCATTGAGATCTGAGATCTGAGACGTCGCAGGCTCTTCTGGCCCGAAACTGGACCCGAAACTGTCGGGCGAGACCGCGCTGTACTGTGGTCACGCTCAGCAATACATACATATGTATGAAATGTCAGAAGGCATGGAAGCAAATTTAGAACATCGTCGCTTCCTCGGGAAATGATAAACCCTGTCTCTCTTCCCACTCCTTCTGCCACTCGTTCAACCGCTTCATCATATCCGACCACTCCGCCTCCGTCTCCACCCCCTGCAACCACCACCGTTGCAGCCCTAGCTCCTCTACCCTCCTCCACCCCCGCTTCAAATGCTTGTATCCTCCTGCTTCCCGTCGCCACGCCTCGACGAACTTGACACCGTCGTCGGGTATTGCGCCCCGGCTCTTTAGACGGTCGATTAGATTGTCCTGGTAGTCAAACGTCGATCCGTCGACCATGCGGTGGCCGATATAATACGGATCGTATCCGCGCGACCGCAAGTCGTCCTCTTCCGCGTCCAGTTCCCACAACAGCTCCTCGCGCAAGCCGAGCACGCTCGCGTTCACGATCGCCCTGGCTGCGTATACGCTCTGTGCGACGTCCGACGGACAGTTGGCCACAAGGATCGGGAGACCGATGAACGCGAGCGCGTTCGTCGGATGCGACGCAGAGAGGGAGAAGATGTGTCGGTGAAGAGGGAAAAGGTATCGCTGGTTCGTCGTCAGCCCGCGTTCGGCGCGCTCGCTCGACTTGGGTTTCAGGGCGACCTCGCCGGATGTTTCGAGGAATGGGATGCGCAGGTCGTATCCCGTCCCCAGTATCACGGCGTCGACGTCGTGTGCGTGCGAGCCGTCGGCGAACACGATGTCATCGGGCGCAAAGTGCGCGATCTCCGACCTGACTTCGACTGGACCCAACACCGGTTCATTTGGCTGGCTGCGAATCGAAAAGTAGACCTGGGTGCCTTTTTCTGAGAAAAAAGACGGGATAAGAATGTCTGGTGGGAAAATATGGTTACCTTTCGAGCGTGCAACGCTAACTGCGATGCAGCGTCCCGCCCACTCGCCCCAGAGCCCACGACGACGACCGTTTGGTTAGCGTACCGCTGCGGCTCGCGATAGAATATGGAGTGAAGGATTTCACGCTGTGGACGTTTGCGCAGCCACTCATCTTGTCCACGGAAAGTGGGAATGTGGGGATATTGGTTATGTCCGTTGGCGACGACCAAATGGTCAAAATGCCTCCGCGTCTCGCGGCCGTCGTGATCCGTTACCCGGACATCCCAACAACCCTCCTCGGGCGTGCCAATCCACGATGCGGACGTGACCGTGTGGTTGAAGAAGATGTGGGGCAGGAGGTTGTACTGCTGGGCAAAGTCTTCATGATAATGTTCGATATACTCGTGGCTCGGGAACAGGGGCGTTCCGGGCGAAAATGTGAAACCAGGGTAGGTCATCGTGGGGACAGGGGTATTGGTGTGGAGGAGAGGATACAGCGGTGTCTCGGGCAACGTGGGTGGGTGGATGGGTTGCGGGTCTGGCAGCCTGTGCAATGGTGGATTTTTTGAGTGAAATCGAAAGATAAGCTTGATATTGAGAGAAAGGGTCGCACCATATTCCACCGACGTCCCGGCGTTGTTCGTACAATATGATTTCAAGGTTGCCTTGGAACTCGTCCTGAAGGTCGACGAGTGCGCGCAGCATTGCGAGGCCTGCACTTCCGGCACCCACGACAGCCACGGACTTGGTGACGTGGGTTATCTGTTGCACCGGAGCAGTGGTGAAGCCTCCATGCTGTTGAAAGAAAAGGAAACTCAGCAGGGACAGGACAATCTGACAGACGTCCAACATGATGTTCTCAGTTCAGAGTCCAAGAGAACTGTGAGCGTGTGGTATGATGATGTCGAAACATGGGATCATTCTCGACATTGATTGCGCCACTCGTCAAGGCCCGACTCAAGGGAGTCATCAACCAAAGATAGCGATAGCGTGTGCCTGACAGCAATACCGTGGAATTTCGTAGACAACCTTCAGCGCGCTCAGCGTCCTCGGAATTCAAATATTCACGGCCCGGGGAAGCATATCAGTCCTCCGGGCACCGGGCACACATGCCGATGGGCGGATATTTTTGGGGGTAAATGAATAGATGTGAGCAGCGCGACTTATTTGGTCGTATTTATATCAGTCGTGATTCTTTCTTCTTTTGTAAATTTGAAATTGCCTTCGTCGAAACCCAAGTTGGCACGCACTGGGGTTTTCTCTTTCCTTCTATGCCCTTGTCAGACCTTGGCACGCGGGGGGTTTTTTTATATCTATTTTCGTTTGCCAAGAGCGTACTATGTACAAGACTAGTAGGTAGACTTGAAGGGGTCCTGTGCCCCGCCGCATCCCCTCGCTCCCCTCTAGCGTGTTGAATACGTCCAACGATTCAGACGGTGTCGACACCATCTCAACGCCCCTCGTGGCTTCAGACGAGTATGTCAAGGATCACCACGTTGCGTCCCTCAATGATCGCCCGCCGCCTCTTTGCCATTCGACGACGATGACGAATGATTGGCCGTCCCGGGACCTTCAACGTGACAACGCGCTCGATCCGGGCGCCCCAAGCGATCTCCTCGCTCCTCTCTGTCTCTTCTCGCCTCTCGCGCGCCAAAACGTTGAACGAAATGGCACGTCCAAAGTCTTCTGTCGATCGTGCACCCCCAGCTGCCTGCGACAACACCGTAACTTCCAACGAAGGAACAATGCGGACATTTTCGCCCCTGTTCAGCATCTAACCAATGTCATATCACGATATTAGTGTTTTAGTGATGAGGTTTCGGCTAACGCGTTCTAGGCTGATCACACTCTGGTGTCGGGCGAGACCATCCAAGTCAATCAGCCTTCCTGCTAGTATCATGTTGTGGTTTGTGGCACAAGCGACGAAGTTTATCCTGCATATGTATGTGATCTGGCACGCAGTGCGGGCTGTTCCGAGAAAATGTAGTCCACAAGATGGTCCAAGCGCGTCGAGCGATTCCCTGACTTTATCATGACCATCGAAACTGGCTGGATCGGCCCGGGCCCCAGTAGTCGCGTGTCACATGTCATGGCTCAACACTTCCCTCGACGACTTTGTTTTCAGTTTGTTTTTTTGTTTTTTTGAACGCTTGTGCCATACCCATTAGATGACCTTTCTTCCCTTTCTCCCAAGGTACCAGCCTGCTTCTCTTTTCTCGGTTTGACAAGCAACGCAGTCGAAATCGCACCCATCGTGTCGTTCAGCCGTTTGGTGAGCTTTGAGTGCGGAGTCGGGAGGTGCAGTATCCAGGGAAATATTTGAGCGAACGAAATAATAAACACGACCTGCATAATGGTTTACGGATACGAGTTCACTTCCCCAACTTACCGAGTGAGTCGGACAGATCTAATATGCAGATATGCCAATCCTCCAATGTCCATTGCAAGCAAGCTAATAAGGTACTACTAGAAATTTTCGAGAAAGAGGTATACAACTCCACCATACTACCCGACTGCAGCCTCCCGATGATCTCAACGTTTAAAGAACCTTGATAGGAGTACAACCAACAGCGATAAGACCATCCTATGATTTTCGGTCAGTGATTGGTTATCTCAAGGGGTCGAGAAGAACAATGATACATACGCTCAAGTTTTTCTCGCAGCAGAGAGGGGCTTGTGAACAGTCAGCGCCATTGCCGGTGCAACTCAGGCCGATCACGGCAGTGACGTTGGCAAGCACTTCGCCAAGAAGGCTGGGAAGGTTAAGCGACTGTAGAGTGCTCGCCACCACGGGATCGCTGGGCTATAATAGCAAATGTCAGAAGCGACATTGATAAAATACGCAATGAACTTACTTGAACGACTTTGTTGCAGCAGTTGGGCTGACCAGTGTTGCACTGGGGAGCAGCCGCAGCGGCAAGGAGGGCAAAGGGGACAAGGGCAAAGATACGAGAGAGCATGGCGATAGAATGAAAGGAGTGGATTACTGACTAGAGCAGATGGGAGCTGTAAGTGGTTGACCTATCCATCCCCACTCCCATTATTTTATACCTAGAAACCAAGACCCTGTGAAATGGTTTACGTCCTGGAGACAATGACCCGGGCACAAAAATCACGCCACGAAATAAATTTTAAGAACACTCAACAACGGGCGGCCCGCAGAGAAGCAGGTAATTAATGGCTAAGAAGTGGATTCGTTTACACCATGAGCTAAGCACCATAACTAAAAGCAGGCTCTTGAATGGGATTTGGGGATATTCGTTGATTCCGAACAACGTTAGTGATAGGTTCTTCGAATTTGCAGGGTTCCCTTGATCCGAGTCGTGGTCTTAGACCGGACGTGCCAACCTGGTGGAGTACTAGTAATGATACAATTTCGATTTGCAGAAAATACCTCTCTGCAATTTCAGATTTCAAGATTGTGCTGAAAAGTAGGCATGTTGGTTGTTCATGGCGTACGAGTAAATTAACTGCATCAAGTTGCAGTGAAAGTAGTATGACAATTTATGTACGTCCTTACTACAACCTAAAAGAAGGAACGGCTGTCTTCCTGCCTAACTTAGGGTCTGCCTACGGGAGACTAGTACTATGTAAGTACAACGCACAGACTCGGAAGCCACCCGCCGCTCCGACTCCGAGTCGGAGAAGTTTCCAAGATTAGCCGAGGAGCTTCTCTTCTCTTCTCTTCCGCTAGCTCGCTCAAGGACCGCTTAGCCTTGCACATGTGCGTGCTGCCTCGTCCAAATTTTGTTAAATCAATTTGTGTTGTTCGTGTGGAGGAAATCAGTGCTGAAACAAAAAGCAACGCGCAGACCAAGGGATTTACTTCTGACATGCCAATGGAGGTTGCCAGCTCTTCCAGTGGCTCGGCATGTTACCCGGCATCCCCACACGACTCAGCTACGAGTGACGATTCAGCGTGACCACGGTAGTACCAGTGTTTTCAGTGTGCACTGATCTTCCTCATTTCTGCTTCGATTGTACCCGTTCGAACGTTGCATCAGAAAACATATTAAATGTAGCTGTTTGGATATGTATTCTACCAAAGTACCGAAATGACATGACTGCCGAAATTGTTGTACCCTATAACCCTTGCCAGAGTGTATTATTTACTTCTCGAATGGTCGTGTCCCTCTCTCAAAAATAAGCTACCAAGCTGGCACCGCTGTCCTCTTTCTAGTTGGATACAGTGTCGGCGAGGACTCAAGCAAGGTCCGCAAACCCGACTTGCGAAGTACCGTAATCGAACACGGTGTACACGAGCCGAAGGAACGGGAGGCCGATACCCCAAGTCGCTGCTCACATAATCAATTCAGCACATCGAGCGGTGCAAAGGGGTTTTGGAAACAATGAATTCATAATCTCACAGGTAACCGAGTCCGTGGCGACGATGCTGCCGAAGCAATAGTGAGAATCATCTTCAATCGGTCCAAGGATAAAGACGTCGGGAGGGATTTGAAACGACCTGCCGCCAAAGGTGAATCCCAGTGTTGGGAAGGAGTCACATGGTACTACACGGTATCAATAAAACAAAGCAATAAACTCAATCGGAGCTCACAGTGATAGTAGCCATAGCCCTCATACAGGTCGTCCACAAGCTCGCCGTCAATGTGACTGTACAGGGTGGCGACCCGGTTCCAATCTCCAAATATGAAGTTAGCACCAGTATCAAGGATAACTGGCACATCCTCCAGTAATTTTATATCACCAATTCGAATATCGTCCATGGACACCTTCCAATATCCCTGGATGCCATATAAGTACATGTCCATGTCTACCTGCTATCTTGACCCACCGACGAAGAATTGATTAGACCGGTATAGGTGATGGCACCATTATACAACCGAGAGTTCGATCCACCGATGTACAGCTCGCCTCCAGAAGAGGAGAGCTTCAATGAGAATTTCGGATCGGACACCTTTTTTTGACTGACGAGCGTTGCGAATAGATTCGAGTCGGACGACAAGGACATTCCCAACATGCCGTCTGCAGCAAATGTATTGCTGTCGATAGGAGAGGAGAATGCTGTTGCAGCACCAAAAAACATGGGGTCAGCCTACTTGTCCGTCAGAAGGGATCGCGCTGACGAATGATACAAGACAAGAATACCATGTAGCCAGCGATGGTCACATTATCCGAGTATACATCACCAGTGGCCATGGTTCCATCTGCATATTTAACTTTAAGATCATTACTGATATATTCAGCAGTTTGGGAGGCATCCGGGTCCCATAGGTTGCGACCTTCACAGCTGGCACAGCCAGTCTGAAACACGAACAGATTACTGTGTCAACTTGAACAAGATACAATCGCGTAAACTGATTATAAAGCGCCTACTTGGAACCTGTGTCGATTTCGACTGTGACAGAGTTCATGATATACATATATTGGTGAGGTGCAAGGAGACGGTACCTATGAAAGTCTTGGCAGGAGTGCCAATCGAAATCTCTCCCATCCAGCGCGTCGTTTCATAATTAGTCAAGGGAGTACTTGCGCCACGCTTTCGGGGCTCGCCCCCTTTCATACCGAAGGGGTGTGTTCTTCCGATGTCTTTCTCGTGATTGTCGAAGCCACGAAGCATCTTGCTAACAAAGACAGGAAAACTGACTCAGAGAAAAAACGATGTATCAGTCCACATCACATACTCCCTGACTGATACAAGATGAGATGTGGCTGCAGCGAGATCAACGCCTTTGTTGGCGGCCAGGAGGGAAGAGTGTCTGGTGAGCGGCATGGCCATGCCACTGTTCATCCAGCTTGGTAGAGGGTTCGCAACAACTAAGACAACTAGCCTGAGCGTGAAGATGGCTGTCGCAACGAAGGACATTCTGCACATGAGAGAATCGACACAGAAACCTGCATGCTGGCGTTGGCCAGTCCACCTTTAATGGTCATCCGAGAGCAACAATATGCGGATGGGAACAAGTGGAATGACGCACAGATCAGATTAATGACGTTTGAATGATGGTAGTATTGTCCGAAACAAGAGCGTGAGTTGAAAAACGCTGAAATTCAGAAGTTCTACCCACGCGTCGCTACACCGGATCCATCAGAATCCGTCGGAGGTAGATTCAGACTCCATGTAGTAGTTCATTCTGCACTATGGATAATGTGTCTTCCAAGCAACTTGAACTCGACAACTTAGTTTGGATGCCTGTCGTGGTACTATCTGCGAACCACTTGCTGACGCTGTTAGTTTGTTAGTTGACCAGATTTATCATAGCTGCGCTGCAGGCCCGGTTGCTACATGCGCTAGGCTGGATCACCAAACAATCGATCACCAGTGTCACTTTGTCTAACCCGGGGCCCACCAGTATCAGTAAGAATGATGATCAAATCCTGCTAGTAGTTAGCACAAAAATACATGATTGATGCTAATGATAGCATTACCTGAAATACTATTTCCTATCATCATCATCGTGTCGCGTTGTGCTGCTGGTCCGGCCTGAAAACCCCAGGCCCGGCCCTGAGTCATGGAGGTGCTACTTGACTCAGAACTCCTATGATCTATCTGTGGGCGGCGCGACATTGGAGCGTTGTTACATGGTGGCACCGATTAATGTGGACCTCACGAATCAGGACATATGTAGACCCTTAGGTCGAGGAGGCATTGATTGCGCCACTGCTAGAGGGCGTGTGCCAGCAGTGCACTACATGTGACACAGATACCATGAAAAACAAATAAGTACCCACCTTCAGCTCCTCGGAATTCGCGGGAGGTAGTAACAGCGCTACCAGTCAACTGGGGAAAAGGCTTTGAAACATCCTGCTCATACCCGAGCCAGTGATCGGTAAGAATTTGTTTCAAACAATGATTCCCACACTGCTAACCTTCCTGAAAAGAATTACATATCTAAATCTATTCCAACTTTTCACCAAGTCGGTCCAACAGCACCTTCAACTCCTCCGCCTCCTCGATCAGCTTTCCAATCGTCGCCTCCTGTGGTTCCACATGCTCCTGTTTCTTACAGCTCAGCGTCTGCACTGCCTCGTTGACTACCCCGCTCCATGTCTTGCCCTCCGCTTTCAGCAGCGACGTCAGCTCGTCCTTGATGCGCCGACACGTACCCACTCCGTCGTAACCAAAGCTAGTATATATCTGAACCAACGACGCCCCCGCACGCGCGTACTCGAGCGCGTCCGCGCCGGAGGAGATGCCGCCGCATCCGATGAGTGGGATCGTCGAGGGCAGGTGCGCGCGGAATGTCCTCAGAGCCTGCAGTGAGTATGGCTTCAGCGGTTTTCCAGAGAGACCGCCTGTTTCGGACTTGTTAGCTGTCAGTCAAACAAATGAGATCAATATGACTGGTGTGATGAGAGGACCGCACTGCTGGAGGCACTCACGGTCAACCAAGGATGAGGGCCGAGTGACGGTGGTGTTGCTAACGATGACGCCATCGATCGCGCTATTCCTGATGACCTCCGCCATTTCGATTATCTGACTCTCTTCAAGGTCGGGTGCAACCTTGAGTATCAAACGTGGTCGAAGGGATGTTACCGGCGAAGGCTCGAGTTCGTCACGAGCCTTGATCACATCCGCGAGCAAAGATTCTAACAGTTCCCGATTTTGAAGCCCCCTGCGATGTTGTTTCTCGCCGTAAGTAAAGCAAGGCAGAAAAATGAAATTCAGTATACAAACCGCAGTCCTGGAGTGTTGGGACTCGATACGTTTACCACCAACACATCGGTGTAGGGGCCAAACGTCTTGACACCAGTGACAAAGTCTTCTGAGGCGTCGACGGCGGACGTCTTGTTCTTCCCGAGATTTACGGCGAGGATAGATCCAGGACGCAGAGCAGCAGTCGTAGCGGTATCCATTTCACGGAATGCGGGTATACGGGCGCGTAGACGAGCTATTACGGCGGAGGCTCCCTGCGAATTGAATCCATAGCGATTTATGAGAGCAGCATCAGAGACCAGGTGAAAGACGCGTGGTTTAGGATTGCCTGGCTGCCAGTAGCGTGTTCAGTCGTCGCAAAGCGGAAGGAACACCAAGTCGTCGGCGAGTCCGAGCGCATACCTGAGGTTTTGGTGTCACACTCCCGATTTCAACCCAGCTGAAACCGAGGTTGAATAGACCTATTGAATCAGAATGACTGTCAATCTATCTGGAGCGAGACAACGTTCGACATACCGTCTATTGCCTCCCCATCCTTGTCAAAGCCAGCTGCAAGACCGACTGGGCTGGTTATTTCCTGACCAAAGACCTGTGTACATGACGTATCCATATTTAGTGATTATACTTTGCCTCCAGAGATATCTCACCTGTGACCGCAACGAATCATCATCTTTTATGAGATCACGAGGTGCCAAACCGCTTCGGAGCACTTTGACTGCCAACTTGTGACCAGTCTCGGCGTCGAGCGCATACCGTAGGACGGGAGTGAGCACGTAGCGATGTATTGCAGACCGTGCATCGAGGTAGTACGCGGTGAACAAACCAGCGGATAATGTGAACAAGACCGTGTACCCGACCGTTCGGAACGCCGTCGAAGAAGAAGAAGACGAGGAACCAAATATTTTACGTTGGATGGCAGGCAACTGTGGCGAAGGTATTCTGTGCCTCAGAGAATGTTGAATTCCGTGGCTTCTTAGCGACCGTCCTGCCATATGTTTGAGTGCAAGGTGTTACCAGCTTTGTTTGTTGTGCTTTGTTAGTTTTGGAAGGTCACCTTCAAGTTACCGGGTGGAGTCGTCCGAATCGCACCGTGAGCACCAAGTAAAGTTGCAGTGGCAGCGGACAGCACCTGACGACTTATGGACAAGATTTATCCACCTCAATGTCTCGGAAATGCATTTTTTAATAGGTTTCTTGTCGTTTGAACGCACTTGGCCACTCTAGGAATGTATGGAGTGACGCCTATCGCAGTGCCAACAACGTTATCGTTGGTTTGGATGTATCTGACTCTTTCATGACACTCAAGCCTGCCAAAGGTATGTGCCAATGTATTGAAGAGCGATTGACCATCAGCTTGAACACTTTGTAAATAGATAGCGTGTCCCGCGCTGAAAAAGTATATGCGCCCGATACCCCCAAATACGACCTTCGTCGGTGAAATCAAGCTGGCCTGGGTATTTTCCAGGAACTTGATGACCCGGCTCGTCCGCATCACCAGCCTCTCAGCAAGTCGGATTATTACAGTCGGTAGTTTAACGGCCCTGGAAGGGCGGCGGTCAACCGCAGATCCGTGTTTACAAGGGACTCTCTACTAGTAGATGATCAAATTCATAAACATACTACGTACCAGTGTACCGGGAACATCCGCGATGATTCAAGCGAGCTTCGCAAACCCAACCTGTAAAGTACCGTAATCGAACACGCTGTATACGCCCTGTAGGAAAGGAATCCCAATGCTCCAAAGTCCTAGGACATAAAGTCAGAATAAGTCCATCCAGCATCGCAAATATTTGGGGTTCAGGAAGTGATAAGCTATGGGCGACAATAGCACTGTAACAGTTGGGAGAACCTTCCATGATTGGATCAAGTCTGAGAACTTCAGGAGGGATTTCGAATGTCTTGCCGCCGAAGGTGAAGCTCACTGTTGGGAAAGAATCGCACGGTATTGCAGGCTGTCGATAAGAGCAAGGTACCGAACGCAAGCAGAACTCACGGGAATAGAAACCATAGCCTCTATGTTCTGTGAGGGTACCGCCAAGGGGGCCGTACAATTCTGAAACCTGGCTCCAATATCCGAAGATGTGGTTTGCACCAGTGTCAAGCATAGCAGGTACATTTTCGAGTATTTTATCACCGTCAACACGAACGTCGTTTATGGAGACCAGCCAGAATCCCTACATGAATGCCAATGTCAACGACCTGCACTCCCATCTACCATTTTGACTCACAGGATTTTTTACGTGTGTATATGCAATGTCGCCATTGTATAACATACTATGTGCTCCACCAAGATACATCTCGGCTCCAGAAGACGTGAGTTTAAATGATATTGTCGGATTGATTAGCTTATTTTGTCTGAGAAGCGATACAAACAGCGGCAAAGCACCAAATTTCGAGATGGAAGGGAAGGCCAATCCCAATAAACCGTCGGCAGGGAATTCATTTCTTCCTAGTGCCTGAGAAATAGATGTTGCAGAACCAAAGGTCTGATGGTCTGCCTAGCTTGGCGTCAGATTTAATGGTCAGATTCATGAGTGATATACAACATACAGTGAATCCACCAATGTTTACATTATCAGTATATCGATCTTCGACGATGGCTCCCACTGTATATTCGAGCCGAAATATATCCTCTTTCTCAGATGATTGGGATGCTTTGGGATCCCAGAGGTCGCGATTTGCAGAAATCCCTATACACCCTGTCTGAAGCACCCACGTTATCACTGCATTGCCAGTAACTTGAATAAGGACAGCTGTATGAACTGAAAGAAACCACTTACGCTGCACCAGTATCAATGTACACTGTGACGTAGATCAGGGTAAACATACATGAGAACGATACGGAAATTTACCTTTCAAGGTCTGGGGAGGAGTACCAATGGAAATCTCGCCCATCCAAGCGCTATTTTGATAACTTGTCAGCGGGACGTTAGCGCCACGGCTTCCTAGTCCGGATTCGATCCGTTTCACAGCGAAAGGATGGATCGTCCCCGTGTTCATCTCGTAATTGTCCAAGCCACTAAGAATCTTCCTGAAAAAGGTCTGAGCAGGCAAGATATAACGTTTCACTCCACGTACTCCTCGACTGATATGCCATGAGAACTGATTGTATCTCGGATATCGATGCTGTTGTTGGAGTTTAGAGAGGAAACGTGTCTGGTGAGCGGTATGGCTATGCCACCCGCCTTCCAGTTTGGTATAGGTTTCGCAGTGGCCAGAGAAACCAGTCTGCTGACGAACGCAAAAATGGTTATGGTGATGAATCGCATTGTAGAGGAGTGGAAAGGACTGGCGGTTGTCAGGGATAGAAACAAACCAAATGATGTGGCAAGCTCATGCTGATGGATTGGATGATGGTGGTATCATCCAAGCGGGGATCAAGAACGCGGTGCAAAACGGAACTGGGTCACTTGAACACTGTTCTAGTATGTCCTTCTGGCAGATATCTGAGTGGCCGACTCGGAAGGCCGCGGAAACAGCTCTGTCTGAAGCCATCTCTTTTTCAAACATACTTCCAGTGAATTCTGCTCACTGGCACAAGCAGCATCATTAACACCATCTTGACTAAATGCCATCATGTAAGTAGTTAACTGTAAAACGAAGAATAAATGATCGTGACACAATACTGCGCGTGTAAACACCGACCTATTTAGACACCTCCGAACCTAGTTGCAAATAGGCCGGCAGACAGGAGATCGCTCAGCGCAAAAACACTACGAGCGAACGAAAATAAATATCAGCCTCACAGTCGTCTTGCAGACACCGGACTCCTGCCACAAGGTGCGGTTTATTTGTGTTTGTTTTCCATGTTGACCTTGCAATTTCGATCGGACGTCGGCGACACACACTGTCCCGTCATGCATCATACTCATCACCGCCAATGTGACATGGTATAATTCATGTACTCTCGGGCTTCCAGTACTTACAGACCTCCGCAGGACATTCAAGCGCGAACACGATCATCCATACTACATCCGATTATGATCCGAAAGTCTTCAAAATTCATCTACATGCTCACGCTCGCTCGTTCTAGTGCAACCTTCTCTTTGATTACCTGCGACTGGCAAATGGGACGGCGGTCAGCTTGACAAGGCTGTTTCATGTCCACGTTTCGATGAAGATCTGTTTACATTGTCGACATTGAGCATCTCTAGAACAGCAACATAGATCGAAATCGAAAGCCAGTTAGGAATCAAGCAAAAAATCAAACGACGACGCGACCCCAACCTCATCACCGAGTGCGCAAAGCTTCACCAATCATCACCATGTACATAATAGGACCAGTGGTCGTCGTCCGGCCAGTTCCTTTCCTCCTCTGCGCTGCCACCCAGTCCGAGCCCGAGTGATCCCAGCACAGCGTCGTCGTCCTCGGACGGCGTCTCTCGCATTGGCTCTCCAAAATGTGCACCCTCCCAGTAGTGATTCACTTCGGTATAACTATCCAAACAAGTCAGATCGGACGAAAAGTCATGCCCATTAGCTTAAACCCAACAAAAAAGCAAAGCCAACGCACTGCTTCGGGTATCCGTCAATCTTTAGCGAGCGTGTGTCTCATCAGTACCGAGAGTCGCGATGAGGATGTACGGATGAAAAACTGACCTGCTTTCCTCCATACTTGACCGCCGCTTCGTTCAACCAACCAGTCAGAAGTCTGACGGTCTCTAATAACGAATGGCGTGGACCGGGGAAGGGAAAACTCGGTCACGGGAAGAGACGGCGGACAAAATGAAATGACTTGCCTTCGAAATGTTCCGGGTCCACGTACATAGCACGCTTTCCATACCCCCCGCGTTCTTCTACGGTCTTCTCATACGCAGCTTGCATCGTCTGATTGTTCGGGATTTTGGCAGTGTTCGTCCAGACTTTGGTGAGCGCGAGCGCCGTATAGTCTATAAGCAGGAACGACAGTACTCTGCCATAGGTCACTGTTGTAAACACATATATGGATCAAGAAGGGAAAGCGGGATATAGAACACAAGACGAACTGCTCAGAAACGCGATGGTAGGGTCCCGGGTGTAGAAAAGATCGAGATACAAGTCTCGAATGTACAGGCCGTTCGTTGGCAGGAAATTTGATACTGTCCCACTGGCCGAACCTGCGTCAGGTTCGTACACGCCGTCATAGTACTGCGACAAAAATGGGAAAGAGTATCGGAAACCAGTTGCTAGTATCACGCTATCGAATCCCGTTAGGATCTACGGATAAAGATAATCATTCGTGCTTCAAAAGCTTTCGAAGGAAAGGATATTAGTAAACGTACGGTTCCATTCGTAAGCTCGATCAGGCCAGATTGGATCGGGGATCCTTTGGGTATAGGTAAAAATTGCTTGATTTCACCGACCAAGGTCGTATTTCGGGGTATCCGGCGCATATACTTTTTCAGAGCAGCGCGGGACACGCTATCTATATACATAGTATTCAAGGTGACGGTCAATCTCTCTTCAACACTTTGGCACATACCTTTAGCAGGCTTGAGTGTTATGAAAGAGTCAGGTTCATCCAAGCCAACGATAATGTTTCAAATCTTACCCGAACAGATTGATATATATTTCTAGCATGACAGTTCAAGTCCCTAGATATTTCAGCTCCACTGACCTAAATTTCTCATCGGTCAAAGATCGAGAGGATTTCAAGTATGCCTTACAGATGCACCGATGATAAGCACTGTCTGATGTGCATATGCCTCCGGTTGCCGATATTGTCTGGAGTGACGGAGCAGATCTGGAAACCTCTGGGCCCATTCCCACAGACCTGGAATGGATGGCATTGCTGGTGCATTATATCTTCCCGTAGCAACGACAACGGCATCGAAATCCTGGGTGCAATTAAGATGACGTTCAATTCGACTACGCAACGGAAGCGCACTTCCGTCCACCAAGTCACTTTGTAGGTGTCACGTGAAGCCGGATCCAGGGACCTGAGCCAGAGTCTCCAACCCTGCTCTTCCCCTGCTTCGTTGATCCGCTTCTCGACGAGCTCTACACGGGTATTGTACGCAGTTGCGGGGTTCTCGTCGTTGCTGTTGATGTTGAGATAGGAAGAATAAGATCGAATGTAGTTACGAAGTTGGTAATGAGAGAGTTCTGGCGCTCAGAACGTGAGAGATTGATTTGAAAAGGGGAATCAAACACACCCCATCGCGTGCCTGCAGGGAAAGGCCACTGAGGAAACTGGTGCATAATAGTAAACATCAATTTTTTGAAAAGAGCGGTAAGACACTTCCACTCACCTGTTGCATAGGCTATGTACATATACGTATCCGCCAAAATATGATCGTGATCGTTCGAATGTGGCGCCATGCCACGACAAACACAAATCAGCGTACCGAAGGCAAGTTTGAAGCCAATGACTCCCAAATTGGTTTTGGCCCCCTATGGTCTCTCTGAATCTTGCCGTCATCGACAAACTCCTCTGAATACGGCAAGTCCACGTTCGCTGGAGGAAGCCAGGGCAAGAAGTCGCCGACTGCACACGGGGCATTCGGGACAGGTGCATTGAGGGGAATCTCTTCCGTATAGTGCCAGTTCCCCCCGGGGACATTGTCGCGCTCGAACACACGGACGTCCAGGCCAGCTTCGGTCAGTTCGCGGTATGCGACCAGGCCGCTGCGAGAGGGTGTGTGTGAATAATAGTACGACAAGAAGATGTGCCAGCGATACCTCGGTCCAGCGCCGATAATTGCTACCCTTCGGATGGGCCATTTGAAGTGGTACTCATCCGGTGAGGGTGCTGTGGAAAATGGTTGTTGAACGTTACCTTGAACAGGGGAGACGATCGCAAGCAAGGCCAGGGCAATTAGCGATCGCATAACTTCAACGACAAGGCTGTGCAATTAGGTTTACCCCTTGGGAAGTCGCCGGCTTCACGGACCGCTCGGAGTCCGATAAATACACACGCGTCAACTTTTCCACAGACACTCGCTCGACACCGTCTGTGTCGTTTGAGCGAGACCTTTTACCAGTCTACATTGGTAAATATCGGACCGTCTGGCAGTTCGTTCTGCTGGCTAGCTACCATCGGGTCCAACAGTTACCAATTCCTCTGACAGGTACTAGGAGTCAACTGTTAGCGCCCCTCATCGGTGAGCATCATTGTATATTGCACCAGCAGGCAGCACCTGACGGTCCACAGCCGAGCGACAGCATGTCAGATTCCGCAAAGATCACGCTCGACCAGCTCCCGCTGGAAATCTTGCACGGTATATTTAGCTACCTGGATATCCCAGATATCATACAGATACGCAGGGTACGTGGGGCTCTAACTACTTGTTCTGTGTGCCTATATAGAACCTTTTTTTCATCAGGTTTCTCGAGATCTGAATGCTCTTGGCCACTCTAGGGACGTATGGAGCGACGCTTACCGCAGAGCCCAATTCATTCGCCCTCCTGGCCCCTTCCCGTCACAGTCCGTACATTACCTGGAAAATGCACTCGCCCTCGGTTTTCGTGTGGATAGGAATCTCTGCTGCTATGGTTCTGGTGCGGGAAAGGAATCCCTGGCGTGCAAAGTAAGAGAAATTCGATACACAGGCCTGGATCTTGGCGCCAGCTTGGTATTTGGTCATTTCCTCCTCGTTGCTTTCAAAGAAGAAGTACGTTGTTACGACTTGGACCTGGATGCGCTTGATAGCAACTCGGGGGCGAGCATTGTTTACAGACCAACAGACACAACCTTACGGTCGTTTCATTGCGTTTCTGCCATTGATGTCGAAGGTCGGCCTTTTGCATGCGCAGTCGTGAACGAGGTAACACAGACGGGCTTTCCAACCACGTACGTTTGACCACTTAGTGTGATTGAGACATCCCACTCACGGCATCTCCTAGTTCTATCTATTCACTGAAAGTGGCGGAGCCATCTGAACTAACTCTGGATCTTCTTTACCAATTCGAACACAGAACATTCTTCGTCGACTTCGTTGACCTTGGTCCACGTATTCTTGTTATCCGAGGTGGAGTGCCAGTCCTTGGTGCATGGATCGCTCCTCACCTTGTCGCCTTGGACGTGCATACGCGCACATGCTTCCTCCTTCCTTCCTGTACCCAAATGTGGGACACACCCGAGGTAGACTCGCCAGTTCATACGTTCCGTTCTCCCCAGAGCTAACTTCAACCGCAAAGATTTCAAAATTGACGGCCATCGAGGACATCGCCGGGCCTACGACAATCTCGACCTCGACACACGTACTCTTAGCTGGGTCTTTTTACACAAATACCGACGGGTACTACACACATATTCAGGCATTTGCGCTTCCGCACACCGACCCCTATTCACATTCCATCCCTCCTTCGACGCCTCTCAACGCCTCCCACTGCGGTGTGATCCCCGGCATTGTCATACCAGATACAGCACTCCTTCACCACGTCGTAGACGCGTCCACGCAAGACGTGCTCATAATTATCGGAGTGGATGCATTCGAGCCCTCACGTCCTCGCTACGCTCTTTCAAAGTACGGCGTTCTTCGCCTTGGTAACACCCGTGGGCACGCCGAGCTCGGTTCAATCACCTTCCGACTGCTCGGTTCGTTCCCGTTCTTCATTTCGTTGTTCCCTCGCCCCTCTATCAAAGGCACAGGTCGCGCGTTTTACACGTTTAACGCAAGTTCAACCGAGATCGATATGGTTGAATACAACATACGCGGCAATGGTGGAGTTGGTAGCGACCCCGAAGACCACAGAGATCACGACGACCCCGAACTGGGCAGGACAGTGATCAAAGATTACCCTTCTATCTTGCGTTTTCCGACCTCACGCAAGGTCCTGGACTATGATCCGTATTCGGGGCGGATTTGCCTCCGATCGAATCCCGTGGCAAAGTATAGGGTGATTGAGGTGTTTGACTTTGACCGTGCAAATGTATCCACAGAGACAGACGAGAGGCGAGACCGATAAAGAATGTCCTGGCATCGGGAGGTTAGAAAGGTGATGGAATTATAGAACTGCACACTAATTGTAAGGTGTGCATTCTACTCTAAAGAATACAATGTCCCACTATTTTCCCGAAAATCATGAGGTAGCAAACACCACTGCCGTTGTCAGCGTGCGCCCGTTTGAACCCAATGTATTCAATTTGAGTGATGATCAGTCAAAAGGTTTGTCGTGCAAAACTTTATTTTCACGGACCTCGCTGGAAAAAAACAAAATTAACAATAGCCAGCTCAGCTCCGGCTATTTGAGGGCCGGGAGGGGCGCTCGCAACAACGATGGTGTTGGTGGTGCCATGGACTCCCGCCTGGGCATTTTAAGCTCGACAGCCCGGCTCGTCCGTACTACCAACCTCTCAGCGAGTCGCACTACAGCACACTATGTCAGCCAGTAGTCTAACGACCCTAGAAGGGCGGAAATCAACCCCGGATCCAATGTTTTTACCATGAACTCTCCTACTAAGTAAATGATTATATAGGTCAAATTCATAACATAGAGTATACCGGGAACATCCGCGATGTTTCAAGCAAGCTTCGCAAATCCGACCTGTAAAGCATTGTAATCGAAAATGCTGTATACACCCTGTAGGAACGTGATCCCAATGCTCCAATATGCTAGGCCATATAGTCAGAACGAGCGCCGCAAATTGAGTACAAGAGGCGATGGGCTATGAAATCTCACGTGAAGGCGAGCGCTGGGCAACAATGGCACCGAAACAATGGACAGAACCTTCCTCGATAATTCGTTGGACTAGAACTTCGGGAGAGATTTCAAATGTATTTCCGCTGAAGGTAAAGCTCACTCTTGGGAAAGAGTTACACGGTACTGCAGGCTGTTGATAAGAACAAGGAACCGAATGCAAGCAGAACTCACGGTAATAGAAGCCATAGCCTTTATATTCCTCGAGGATACCGCCAAGGGGGCCGTACAATTCTGAAACCTGGTTCCAATCTCCGAAGATGTAGCTTGCACCAGAGTCGAAGATAACAGGTACATTTTCGAGAACTTTTTTACCATTAACACGAACATCGTCCATGGATACCTGCCAGAATCCCTACATAAATTCCAATGTCAGCAACATCCACTCCCACATACCATTTCAACTCACAGAATGTGTTACGCGTGTATATGCAATTTTACCGTTGTATAACATACTGTTTGCTCCACCGACGTACAACTCGGCCCCAGAAGAAGCGAGTTTCAATGAGAATACCGGATTGATTACCTTCCCTTGCGTTACAAGCGATGCAAGTAGTGGATAAGCACGAAACTGTGAGACGGAAGGGAAAGCCAATCCTAATAAACCGTCTGATTTTCCTTTGTCCGACAACTGCCAGTTAGAAATGTACGATTTTACAGAACCAAAGACCTGAGGGTCTGCCTAGCTTGGTGTCAGAATTCAATGGTCATGGTCACCAGTGATACAAACATACAGTGAATCCAGCAATGGTTACATTATCAGTATATTGATCACCTGTGACGATGGTTCCCTCTGCATATTGGAGCTGAAATGGCTCCTCTTTCTTAGCAGATTTGGATAAATTGGGATCATAGAGGTCGTGATCTGGAAAAATCCCACTGCAGCCGGTCTCTAGCACCCACATATCGCTGTGTTGCCAATGACTTGAACAAAAACACGGTATGAACTCAAAGAAAGTACCTACGCTGCACCAGTGTCGATGTGGACTGTGGCGTAGATCGGAGTGAACATATATAAGAAAGATACAACGAGAATTTACCGATGAAGGTCTTGGCAGGAGTGCCAATCGAAATCTCGGCACTCCACATGATATCTTCATAAGTTGTCAGCGGGACGCTAGCGCCACGCTTTCTGAGTCTGGACTCGCTCTGTTTCACAGCGAAAGGATGCATCATCCCCGTGTTCATCTTGTAGTTATCCAGGCCACTAAGGATCTTCCTAAAAAACAGCCTGAGCAGACCGATCCGGATGTAATGGTTCATTTCACGTACTCCTCGACTGATATACCATGAGATCTGATTGCCTCTCGGATGTTTATGCTTTTGTTGGAAGAAAAGTGTCTGGTAAGCGGTATGGCCATGCCGCCCGTGTTCCAGTTTGGTATAGGTTTCGCATTGACAAGAACAACGATTGGAAATACGATTGTGAATCGCATTTTAGACGAGTGGCAAGGACTGGCGGTGAAAATTCCACCTTTAAGTATGAGAAGCCCGCTGTACTCAAAAATATCAGGTCACTGCGGTCCCATAGTAGGAACAAATCGAATGATGGATTATCATGGATAGGTCGAACTGATGATTATCCGAATCAGTGAATGATGGTGGTTTCATCCGGGCGGAGAGCAAGGACACGCCAGCGCATAACAGAACTTAGTCTCGTCCCCAGACGTAGTACTGGAGACAGCTCTCAAGCTAGGTTTCAAATTGCGCTGCTCTCCGTTCTGGAGCGTTTTTCGTTCAGATTTAAGTAAGCTCCGCCCGCCGCGGCAACTTACGCTCCAAACGTGAAGTTTCTACGGATCGGCATGATGCGGTAACCTCCCTCCCTTATGCGCACCGCCACGTAACCATCGCCGTAGCCGCCTCTGCGAGTCTGGCCAGGACTGAAGCTTGAAGATTCGTGGCTAAACCCAAACGGCCTCGGATGGGCAGTCACATCAAGGTAGCGGCAGGCCTGAGTCTTCGCAGGCTGGAAACCGCTACCATCCTGCTCCCTTACCTGCCCCTGCTCGTACTGTAAATCGCTTGCCCGATGTGTCCGACCCCGATCCTCGGAGAGACGCTTGAAATCGAAAACCCATCAACACGAAAGCGCTTATAGATTTTGTCCGCTCCCGCTCCCGCTACCCATGATGTCACCGTCATGTCACAAAGCAGCATTTCATTCACGTTGGCAATAAAGTCAGATCAACAACAGAGTCTCGGAGACGCCTTCCACCCCCGCCCCTACCTTTCTCCAGATACACGCTCATCTGCTCGAGGCCTTACGACCTACTCAGCGCAACCACTTGGCCATTGTTGACACAGATCTCACAATCTCAGCCTTTCGAGCTTGCTAGCTACTACTACCACTTCGATCAATTCCCCCGACTCTACAGAGTCTGCACAACCGAAGACGGTTCCCTCGTCGGTAAGCCCTTATAATAGTCCGTTGTGCCAGGGAGTTGACGATGCATGACCAGCCAAAATCTAGTCACAGCGTATCAGGTTCCACTACGCTCGCGCTGGAACACCTTCCACCAGAAAACTTACAGTGTATATTTCGCCACCTCAACATTCCAGACATCGTAGTACGCACACGCAGGGTACGTAGTTCCTTTTGTGACTCCAACTCGGCCCGCCGTGGGCCTGAATAAAATATATTTTGCAGGTCTCTGTACCTGAACGTAATCAGCCTCAGAGAATCAAGCTACAGCTCTCTTAAGCCTTAAGCTTACTCCTGCCAACTGTCGGTAGTTTAACGGTCCTCGAAGGGCGATGGTCAATCCTAGATCTGATGTATGAACTCTCCTGGATCGAATTCATAGATATACGACGAACATCCGCGATGATTTAAGCGAGGTCCGCAAACCCGACTTGTAAATTTCCGGAATCAAATACACTGTATACGCCTTGCAGGAATGGTGTCCCAATGCTCCAATATGCTAGGCCATATGGTCAGACGGAGTCCATCTGGCGCCACAAATAGCGGTTCAGGAAGCGATAAGAGCTCACCAATAGGCGAGCGCACGGCGACAATGGCGCTGAAACATTTGCGAGAACCTTTCTCCATTGGAATTCTGAGAAATTCGGGAGAGATTTCAAACATCCTGCCGCCAAAGGTAAAGCCCAGTGTTGGGAAAGAGTCGCACGGTACTGCAGGTTGTCGATAATGGTACCGAACACATTGTAGCGGAACTCACGGTAATAGTAACCAAAGCCTTTATGTTCAACGAGGGTACCGCCAATGCGTCTGTACAATTCTGAAACCCGGTTCCAATCTCCGTAGATGTTGGTTGCACCAGTGTCAAAAATAGCAGGTACGTTTTCCAGGATTCTATTACCATTAGCACGAACATCGTCCATGGACACCTGCCACAATCCCTAGATGAATGCCAATGTCAACAACATCCACTCTCGTCTATCATTTTGACTCACAGGAACTGTTACGCGTGTATAAGCAATGTCACCATTGTACAGCATACTATTTGTTCCACCAACGTACATCTCGGCCCCAGTAAAAGAGAGTTTCAAAGAAAATATCGGTATCTTTAGCCTCTTTTGGTTGACAAGTGATGCAAGCAGCGGATAAGTACGAAGTTTCGAGATGGAAGGCAAGGCCAATCCCAATAAACCATCCGCATATCCATTGTTCTGTGACTGAGAAGAGGTGTACGATGTTGCAGCACCAAAGATCTGACGGTCTACCTAGTTGGTGTCAGAATTCAATTGTTATGCTCATAAGTGATACAAAACATACAGTAAATCCAGCGATGGTTACATTATCGGTATATCGATCACCTTTGATGATGGTTCCATCGATATATTCAATTTGAAATGGCGAACCCCGGTACCCATTAGATACAGATGAATCCCAGAGGTCGCGATCTGCAGAAATTCCACTACAGCCAGTCTCTAGCACCCACAGATCGCTGCGTTGCCAGCGACGTGAACAAATACAGCTGTATGAACAAAAAGAAAGTACCTACGCTGAACCAGTGTCTAGGATGACTGTGATGTAGATCAGGGTAAACATACATCAGAATGATACAAGGAGAATTTACCCTTCAAGGTCTTAGCAGGAGTGCCAATCGAAATCTCGGCGATCCAAAGGTCACTTGGACTATTCGTCACGGTCAGCGGGAGGCTAGCGCCATGCCGACCGAGTCCGGACTCGCTCCGTGTCACATCGAAAGGATGCATTGTCCCAGTGTTCATCTCGTAATTGTCTAGGCCAGTAAGGATCTTCCTGAAAAAAGCTTGAGCAGACCAGATGTGATGGTTCATTCCACGTACTCCCGGGCAGATATTCCATGAGAGCTGATTATGTCTAGATCAATGCCTTCGTTGGAGTTTGGAATGGAAGAGTGTCTGGTGAGGGGTATGGCGATGCCACCCGCCTTCCAGTTTGGTATAGGTTTCGCAGTAGCCAGAGAAACTAGTCTGCCGGCGACTGCAAAAATGGCTATGGTATTGAATCGCATTGTAGAGGAGTGGAAATGAGTGAAATGTTCACCTACAGACCTTTATAATAACAGTGACAATATCCACGGCCGCATCGGCGATAGGGACATCGCGTGGTGGATAGTTCCCGGTCAAACTGATCCGCACTAGTACTGTGACTTGTTTGGACACACATAGGCGAGGCTAGTCTCGTACCCAGACCCCCGTTTTGGGTCGAACGAGGGTTGCGAGACTGGACCAAAATGGCTAAAACGGAAGGGAAGGAGAGCCAGTGCCCTTTAATGTCTGGGAACGAAACTAAGGCGAGGCACTAGTCTCGATACCTTCATCGGTGTGGAGCTTCGGAGCATTCCGATCACGGGCGTAGCCACAATACAATAAAGGTCCCCACTGATGACACCTCTGACATTTATTTGTCGAACATGGCGGAGATACCCAAAATGACTTTGGATCTTCTGCATGAATTCGAAACACAAAACGCACTCTCCATCAGTGTCGTTGATCTTGGCCCTCGCGTACTTGTTGCCCAAGGAGTCCGAGTCCTACACCCTGATGGAAGTCCTGACCTTGATGACGCCATCCATCCGCTTCTTGTTGTCTTTGACGTGTGCCCGCACACAATTGCTACTTCCACCACTGACCAACTGAATATGGAAGATAGCCGACTTATTGACGCGTTCTGTTCTGTCCAAAGCTAACTTCGACTTCGGGTCAGGAGCGGAACGGAGGCAAGCAGAAAGCCAAACCACACCTGGCCACCATACTCTGCGCCTCGTTCCGATACTTGGTGACGAGCCACTCGATCCCTTGATTATTCTCTACCAGATCCAACGTCTGCCGATTTCCATCAACGACTCAGATACGGTGTACGGATATACCCGCTCTTGACGTCCTTGCATGTTTGTGATCATATGTAGCACCTGAAAGTTCAACCACAGCAGGTTCCAGGCCTCCCTGAACAGCGTCAGCGGATCAACGTTAACCCCGAGCCAGAATCCGTCCCAAGGAGCCGGACGAACTCGAGTAGACGTCCATTCACGGACATGTGTCGTCGGTTGATGTCGTACAGCCATATTATGAGACCGGTCGACCGGTCAGGTGTGGAGCTTCTTGCGACACGTGGTTGATTCAAACTGCAGCTTTCGACCCTCTGCATATAATTCACAGCCTTGTCTGCCGAGCATGTCTTCGACACCGTTTCATGTAGGTCAGAAGTTGATCTATTTGTCGAGCCCCGGATCTGAGACATGTTATTGTGATATGCTTCCGAGAACTGGTATTGAGTCTTGAACTGGTAACGACGGTGTCAGCCAGCACGGTTCGAGAGGAGAGACACAATGATTGATGTGCTCCTTGACAGAGTCGATGAGTAGGAGTAATCGGGATCGTTTGCACGCCATGTAACTCAACGACGACAGCTACCTTTGGATGAAAAACTTTGGTTAACCGGTTCATAGTATTATGTAATGTTTTTCCACGAGTGCTCAGCTTCCTCCTCCACAAATTCAATAGGAAACGGCGCTCCTCGTCCTCGTCGACGAACGCGACGGTGTGTTGTGCTAGCGGGTAGCACATGAAAGCCCAACTGGTTGCATACAAGTGTAGCAACAGTAGCATGTCATATTCCACAAGGCTCACGCTCGGCCATCTTCCGCTGGAAATTTTGCACAGCATATTTTACTACCTAGATGTCACAGACATCGTGCGAATACGCAGGGTACGTAGCTCCTTTCATGACTCCAACCCGGCCCGCCGTTGGCCTGGATAGAGCTGATTTTGCAGGTCTCTCGACTCCTGGACGCAATCAGCCACTCAAGGGACATTTGGAGTGATGCTTATCGCAGATCCAAGTTCATTCGCCCTCCTGGCCCCTTCCCTTCCCAATCCGCACATTACCTGGAAAATTCACTCCTCCTTGGTTTTCGCGTTGACAGAAACTTTCGCCAAAGTGACTCTGGTCCTACTCCACGAGAGATGCCGTTGCACAAGTTGAAAGAAATTCGGTATGCGGGTCAGGATCTTGGTGTTAGTTTGGTCTTTGGCCGCTTCATGCTTGTCGCTTTCAATGAGGAAGTGCGTTGTTACGACTTGGAAATGGATAGGGTTGACATCGACTCCAATGCGAGGTTTTTTTTTTACAGATCAAAGGGCGCAATCTTGAAATCGTTTCATTGTGTTTCTTCGATCGATGTCGAGGGTCGACCCTGTGCGTGTGTGGTTTTGAAAGAGGCCATACAGACGGACTTTCCACCACAAGGAACCTCACGAATGTACGTACGCTCTGATGGTTAATGCGATTGCAGCTCCCATTGACAGCACCCTAGTTCCATCTATTCGTTGAAAATGGTGGGACAATCGGAATTAACGCTTGACTTTCTTCACCAATTTGAACACAATGCATTCTACGTCAGCGTTGCTGATCTTGGTCCTCGCGTACTCGTTGTCATTGGAAGTGGAGTGGACCCTTCTGGCACCACTGTTCCGCTTCTCGTTGCCTTGGACATGCACACACGCGCACAGCTCTTACTTCAATCATTTACCGAAATGTGGGAGACTGCCGAGGTGATCCTTGCCCATTCGCTTGTTCCACCCCATTCAGAGCTAACAACTACTATGGCGCAGCAACCAGAATTGGCGACTTCCAAGATTCCCGGGCCTATAAGCATCTCAACGTCAACACACCTGCTTCTGGCCAAGTCGTTTTGCACTGACACCGATGGATACTGCACTTTCATCCAGGCATTTGCGCTTCCCCACCTCAATACCCTTCCACCTTCTATTCCTCCCCCTCTCAGTCCATCGCACCGCGGCATCATCCCCGGCATCATCATACGTGACAAAGCTCTATTTCACGATGCTATTATTGATGAATCCACGCAAGACGTCCTGATCACCATTCGAGTGAGCGCATTCAAGCCCTCCCGTCCTCGCTTCCCCCTTTCAAAATATGGCGTCCTCCGCCTCTGCACCGCACAGGTACAAGCGCAACATAGCGAGTTTGGCTCGATCACGTTTAGACTGCTCGGTTCCTTCCCGATGAACGAAAGTGAAAAGGGAACGCGCACGCCCATTCACACCTCTTTACACGGCGTCGGTCGGGAGTTTTACATGTCGTATCAAACGCCGACCCGGTTGGTGAAGGTTGAATACAACTTTAGCGGTGACCGTGGTTGTGCTAGCAACGACAGCGACGACCGGCTTAGGGCATCGCAGTTCGTATCGTCCCCCCGGTTCATAGATTTTCGGACATCACGCAAGGTCTTGGACTATGATCCTTATGGAGGACGAGTGTGTTTGCGACTGGATCCCGTGGGGCAACATCAGGTGATCGAGATTATTGACTTTGCTCATGCAGATGAGAGTGCCGAGGAAACGAGGGAGACCCATAGGCCGTGATAAACATCCGACGCACAAGCGAGGTACAGTGTCCCCCTGTCAGCGTCCCAAATCAGTGCGTACTCGCCAATTGTCGGCACCAAATGGTCTCGTTGTATCAGCCGCCCTGCAACCGCCATCTTTACTTATTTGTTCTTCGTCATGGCCGAAGCCTTGCTTTTCTTTCACTCTAATATTCTGGCGCACATAAGGCCACAGGTCCCTTCTCATGCGTTTGGCCTGTACATATCTCTGTACTCGACGTCCCTATGACAGTACGACCACCATCCCTACACTGTATAGAAAACTTGGCGTAGTATTCGTCGTTGTGCAAACGAGTCTTACAATATTATATACACAAATATGGACACATATGTCCTGTTTTTCGTCTCTTGCACTGACTGTCCAAGCCAAAATTCTGCCTCATCACAGAAATTTCATTGACTTTGTTGCGATGGCATAATGATCGGATGTATCAGATGGTGTCTCAATGTTGACATAGATGTATCGTCCGTCAACATACAAGATCTCCCGGGAGGACCGGTATTTCTGTCTCTCCTTCAAGCTCGCAAACAGTAATTTGGAGGCTGCGTAAATGAGGCGATCCGCCCAGCCCCAACTTGAATGCAAGACAGCCCGGGCCCGTCCCCCAGATTCACTATCAATCGAACAGACGGTCTTCTGGCAAGTTCCGTTTCACGCCGCGTTCTTCCGACGCCACGGCGTATGCGCATCATCTAATGCATCACCAGTTTGACCCATGCATCCGAGTCACACGACGTTTTGTTCCTATCCCTGCTAATTTAAATGATCGTGATCCGATATTGAAGTTACTGTTAACTTCTCATTATTAAAGGTCTGTAGGCGGACGTTTCACCTCCAGTCCCTTTCACAATGCGATTCATGACCATGATTTTTTTCGCAGTCGCCGGCAGACTGGTTGCTCTGGCCACTGCAAAACCTCTACCAAACTGGAAGGCGGGTGAAATGGCCATACCGCTGACCAGACACTCTTCTTCTTCAAAATCCAACAAAAGCGTCGATCTCGACGCAATCAGCTCTCATGTTATATCAGTCAGGGGGTATGTGGAGTGGACCGTTACATCGGATCGGTCTGCTCAAGCTTTTTTTTTTAGGAAGATCCTTAGAGGCCTGGACAATTACGAGATGAAGACGGGGATGATGCATCCTTTCGCTGTGAAACGGATCGAGTCCGAACTCGGAACACCTGGAGCTAGCGTCCAACTAACAGCTTCTCAAGAGCACTCTTTCCAGTGGGTGGCCGAGATTTCAATTGGCACTCCTCCCAAGACCTTGAAGCGTAAATATCTGAATCCTCCTTGTATTTCTTATATATGTTTGTGCTGATCCACGTCACAGTCCAGATCGACACTGGTTCAGCGTAGGTACTTTCTTTTATTCAGACAGTTTTTTTTTGTTCAATATAACGCAGCGATACGTGGGTGTTGCAGACTGGCTGCGATGGTATCTTGAAAGATAGTAGTAACCTCTGGGATCCGAAAACATCAGCATCTGCCAAGAAACAGGAACTTGAAGAGCCATTTGAGCTCCATTATATAGATGGAACCATTGTCAAAGGTGATCAATATAGTGATAATGTGACCATCGGTGGATTCACTGTATGTTTTGTACTTCACTTATGAGTTTACTAACCATTGAATTCTGATACCAACTAGGCAGACCCTCAGACCATTGGTTCTGTAGCATTGTACACCTCTCCAATACAGAACCATGGATCTGCAGATGGTTTATTAGGATTGGCCTTCCCTTTAGTCGCGGACTTTGATGCTCCTCCGCTGTTTACATCGCTTGTCGAACAAAAAAAGGTGGTCAATCCGATATTCTCATTGAAACTCTCTTCCACCGGGGCCGAGCTGTACGTCGGTGGAACAAACAGTATGCTGTACCGTGGTGACATCACTTATACACCCGTGTTGTATCGTGTGAGTCAAAATGGTAGATAGTAAGAGTGGACGTTGCTGACATTGGCATTCATGTAGGGATTTTGGCTAGTGACGATGGATGATGTTCGTGTTAACGGTAATAAAATCATCAAAGATAGTATACCTGTTCTGTTCGACAGTGGTGCAAGCTTCATCATGGGAGATCCGAAACAGGTTTCAGAATTGTACAGTCACATTGGCGGTACCCTCAAGGAACATAATGGGATAAATTATTATCATCGTGAGTCCCCATTGCATTCGGTACCTTATTTTTTATCGACGGCCTGCAGTGCCGTGCAACTCTTTCCCAACAGTTAGCCTTACCTTTGGTGGCAGGACGTTTGAAATTCCTCCCGAAGTTCTCAGACGTGAACCAATTGTAAAAGGTTCTTCCAATTGTTTCAGCGCCATTTACGCTCAGCCCAACGAACTTAATGGTGAGATTTCATGCCAGTGGCTTATCGCTTCCTGAACCCCCTTGCAAATTGCGATGGACTTGATCTGACTATATCATAGGCCTACAATTCTGGCACATCGGGTTGACTTTCCTGCAGGGCGTATACAGCGTGTTCGATTACGGTACTTCACAAGTCGGGCTCGCTAACCTTGCTTGAAGGTTGAAGCATCGCAAATGTTTCCAGTACACTGTTTATCACTAGTGTCACCATTTTTGCCATTGACGGTGGCCTTGTTGGCATAAAGCAAAGTCGGTGTGATTTCATAGTATATAGTACAGATGCTTACTGACTTTAGGTAAGTTAACATCCTGGGCTCCGCTCTCGCTCGATTCTGCGATCGTGGAAAAGAATTACATAACATTATGCACATCTTTAGTAGACTTGTGGAAGCGCCGGCTGGCGCCGGCAGAAACCTTGCGGACGTTTACTACATCAGAGTCCCCTGTGATAACTTACTGTGCTCAGATCGGTCAATGTATGTTTATGTTTTGAATCTTTTGATGTGCGAGCAGATGGTTTGGGTTGTACGCTATGAACAGAAACAGGAAAAACTTGAAACCTGCACGACATGAAATTGAAATTGTAAGAATTTATGAGGAGGCATATTCTAGCCCCCCTACCCGCACCTGCACCCGCACTGCGGGTGTGCGACCCAAAAGATCACAAATGCGGCGTGCAGGAGCGACCGCATAACGCACACAATCGTGCGCGTTCTGTGATCGCTTCTGCACGCTGCCAGGGGGACGGGAATTTGAGGATGGGGACAGTGGGGTGAGCAGACAGGGACAGGTCATGGGCGATCACCATCGTCGTCTGGGATGAGGATGGGAAGGGGCGAGGTGGAGGGCGAGGGCAATCGCGAGAGCAGCGACTGCGTAGCGCACACAATTGTGGGTGTTCACTTCAGCAACTTGGGGGAACGGGGATGGGAATGGGGATGGGGCGGGGACAGACAGGGCGAGGGCCGCTCGGCGTCGCGTCAGCGTGGGACGGGGATGGCAAGGGTGCCGGTGATGGCACATATCGTCGTCGTGCCATCGTCGCGTCGGCGTCTTGGGAATGAGGATTGGGCTGAGGGGGAGACGCGGAGGAGGAGGGCAAGGGCAAGGGAAATCACGAGAACGACAGCGACAGCAACACGCAGCAGCGACTACGCAGTGCACACGATCGTGCGCGTTGCGTGATCACTTCTGCACGTTGGGGAAACAAAGATGGGGATGGGGGCAGACAGGGCGACGGCGATCATGGTATCGTCGTCGTGAGATGGGGAGAGGGAGGGCCCGTCATCGACGTCGTTGTCTTTGTCGTGGGACGGATGACGAGGGTGGCAGACAGGGCGACGGCGACGTTTGTTGTTGTCGCCATGCGTTGTTGTTGTCATGGCGGGATGGTGAGGGCGGGGGCGGGGGCGGGGGCGGGATGGTCATCGACATGTCATTTTCGTTTTCGTCTCGTTTTCGTTCCCTTCGCTATCGCGTTGTTCGTCTCCCTGCCGTCCTCGTCGTGTCATCTTCGTTGTCCCCTCTGCCGCAGTGTCATTGAGTCGTCGTCATCGTCCTCTCTAGCCTGAGGGTGTTGCATGGGTACATATTACCCGTGCGGGTTGAAATCCACGGTACCCATCAAGTACCTGCCCGTGGTCGTTGTCGTCCCATTATGGCCTGTCGTCGTCCTCTCGTGACACGCTGTCGTGGTATTTGTTGCGTCGTCATCGTTGTCGCTTTGTGACACGGTGTCGTGCATCAAGAAAGACGACAATACAGTACTGTATCGGACTTTCGGCAAACGCTGGTGTCAGGGGTTTCACTTTCCCACGATTTATGGGTGCGATATAAACCCCAGGCAAGGTGATTATATGATGGCGGAAATGCGTACACTGAGGACGCTATATTGGCATTTGGCGTGTATTACCCGCTGCGTACATCATTGAAGTAGTAGTTCCGATTGGTGTTGGTGAGTCCTGCCAGTGGTTAGTACTTGGCGCGCGCTTGCGCGCGCGGTAAAGAAACCATTTCAGTAAAAGCGGCAATTTCCGGTAAGACAGGGGTTGCACTTTCTCACGAATTTCACAGAAACCTTGTCAAGCAAGGTGACTAGTATGGACTTTCAGTGGACAAAGTAACTGAATAATTTAGGCAGCTCATTGAATGACCCGCTGAAAATCCAATTACTTTACTATCCACAGGGTAAATGAGGTGATCCGGCGGCACAGGATAGCCCATCCCCAAAACTTACTATCAATCGAACAGTCCTCTGGCATGTTCCGTTTTGCGCCGTGTTCTTCAAGTTGTTCCACGCTTGCCTGATGACGCCATAGCATCGTCCAATCATCACCAGTTTGACCCATGCATCACACGTTTTGTTCCTATGATCGTTATCCGATATTGATATTGAAGTCACTGTTGATTTCTTATTATTAAAGGTCTGTGGGGCGGACGTTTCACCCCCAGTCCCCTTCCACTCATTCACAATGCGATTCTTTACCATAATCACTTTCGCAGTCGCCAGCAGACTGGTTTCTCTGGCCAATGCGAAACCTATACCAAACTGGAAGGCGGGTGAAATGGCCATACCGCTTACCAGACACTCTTCCTCCAACAAAAGCATAAATATCCGAGGCGCAATCAGATCTCACGGTAAATCAGTCAGGGGGTATGTGGAATGAACCGTTGCATCGGATTGGTCTTCTCAGGCTTTTTTTAGGAAGATTCTTAGGGGCCTGGACAATTACGAGATGAAGACGGGGATGATGCATCCTTTCGCTGTGAAACGGAGCAGGTCCGAACTCGGAACGCGTGGAAATGGCGTCCAACTGACAGCTTTTGAAGAACACATTTGGTTGGCCGAGATTTCAATTGGCACTCCTCCCAAGACCTTGAAGGGTGAATATTTACATCTTCCTTGAATTTCTAGCATATGTTTATGCTGATCTACGTCGCAGTCCAGATCGACACTGGTTCAGCGTAAGTACTTTCTTTCAGTTCAGACAGCTATTTTTGTTCAATGCAACACAGCGATATGTGGGTGTTGCAGACTGGCTGTAGTGGGATTTCTGCAGATCATACCCTCTGGGATCCCAAAGCATCCGCAACTGCCAAGAAACAGGAACAGACATTTGAGCTCAAATATCTGGATGGAACCATCGTCAAAGGTGATCGATATACTGATAACGTAACCATCGGTGGATTCACTGTATGTTTTGTATCATTTATGAGCATGACTATTGAATTCAGACAACAACTAGGCAGACCCTCAGACCATTGGTTCTGCAATATCACACACTTCTGCCATGCAGGACCATGCAAATGCAGACGGTTTAATAGGATTGGCCTTCCCTTTCCTCGCGGAATTTGATGCTTCTCCGCTGTTCACATCGCTTGTCGAACAAAAAAAGGTGGACGATCCGACATTCTCATTGAAACTCTCTTCCACCGGGGCCGAACTGTACGTCGGTGGAGCAAACAGTATGCTATAGTGGTGTTATCACGTATACACCCGTAGTGTCCGTAATTGATCGTGTGAGTCGAATGGTAGATGGGAGTGGGTGTTGCTGACATTGGCATTCGTGTAGGGATACTGGCTAGTGATGATGGATAATATTAATGTCAACGGTAATAAAATCATCACAGAGAGTATACCTGTTTTTTTCGACACTGGTTCAAGCTTCATTATGGGAGATTCGAAACGGGTTTCAGAATTGTACAGTCGCATCGGCGGTACCCTCGAGCAACATGATGGCATAGATTTTTATTCCAGTGAGTCCCGATTGCGTTTTGTACCTTGTTTTTATCGACAGCCTGCAGTGCCGTACAACTCTTTCCCAACAGTTAGCCTTACCTTCAGTGGCAGGTCGTTTGCAATCCCTCCCGAAGTTCTCAGACGTGAACCAATTGAGGAAGGTTCTTCCAAATGTTTCAGCGCCATTTACTCCCAGCCCGACCCTGACGGTGCGATTTCATGGCTTATCGCTTCCTGAACCCCCTTTTGCGATGGACTCGATCTGACTATATCATAGGCCTACCATTCTGGCACATTGGGTTGACTTTTCTGCAGGGCGTATACAGCGTGTTCAATTATGGTACTTCAGAAGTCGGGTTCGCTAAACTTGCTTGAATCGTCGCGAATGTTTCCAGTACACTGTTTATCATGGATTTGATTCATCCATCCATTTATTTATTTAATGGGGGAGTTTATCTTCCACAGTCGTTAAATAGTTGGCGGGAGAGGCCTAAGCTTGAGAGAGCTGTAGGCTGTAGCGCGACTCTCTGAGATGTTGGTGGTGCCGGGCCGTCGAGCTCATGGGAAATTCCCAGGCGGGAGTGCAATGCTGGCACCTTCACCCGCGAGCGAGCGTGCTTCAGTGACCTCGTTGCCTTCCCTTTTACAGCTTTTAGATTTAAGCATTAAACACTAGGCGGAGGGGTTGACGGATGGTATCGATAGGGAATGCATATAATAATCCAAAGAAGAAGAAGAAACAGACAGAGAACAGATAGAAGGACTACAACGTCCAGGTCCCACCAACATCATGATCATGACAAGAACGACAACGTAGCAAACACCACCACCGACATCATCATCACCGTACATCCATTCAGAGCGAACATCCGCCCCGTCCCGTTCCCGCTCGACACATTCGTCGGGGACGTTGCAGTACCTGACAACAGGACCACGACCGAGCCCGTGCTGTCCAGCACCAATCCAGATGACGATGACGTGCTGGTCCCAGTGGTGAAGACCGACTTCAGCTCTGCTCCTTTGTTGTTGTTATTGGTGGTGATGCTGCCATTGAAGCCTATGTTGTCCCATGTCACCGATTGCGATACGTAATACGTATTTGTCGCGACGACGAGCGTCCCGTTCGCACTGGGCCACACGGCGACGTCCACGCCCCCGACGAGATAATTCGTCCGGCCAGCTGCGGACGTGGCGTTGAACAAAAACGAGGTGATCGTGGGTAGGGCGGACAGGGCGAACGCCGATGCGTTGGATTTGATGTCCGCTGGGGTCGGGTCAGACCACGAGATGGCGCCGAGGGAGCCATGGTTGATGCCCAACAGGGTGTTTACGATCCATTCATACCCGTTTGGTGGGCGTAACCAGTAGGTGCTGTCAGTCGTGGATATAGAAGAGGTGGTAGAGAAGGAAGACGGTATCAACATCAGACATCGCTCGGCGCAGAAAGGGAACGGAACCACTCACTCTCCGACAGCACCCCCAAACGCCTGCGGGACGCTCCACACCGCCTTGGTCCGCTCCCACCCAACGACCTCCATCCTATTCAAAAAGCTCGTCACGCGATCGCTTACGTCGTCAAACGACCCGACCCCGCTATTTCCCTGTACGGGCACCAACGACGCGTTCGTGGGCGGCACAGCATCGTTCAACCCCGCTGGAATCGGCGCACAGTTGTCGCACCCGCACACCCCGTATGTGGGCGTACATGGCGTGTTGAACATGTACGACGTGTTGACGTTAGCGCCGATCATATAGACGTCTTCCATGATAATGTCCGCGCCAGCGGCGTACGACGTAAAGTAATAGTCCTGGCAGTTGAGCACAAGCGAGACGGGGTGGTATCCGTCGAGGTTGTAGATGAGGTTGTATGAGATTAAGGTGGCGTTAAGCGGGTCCGAGGACCCATCCGGCTCGTCGCCGGTATACCATACGAGGAGATTGGACCACGTCTTGAAGGCGTTCACTTGCTCGGTGACATTGGCCGCGTCTTGGTAGGTATAGCGCATGTCGTACATAAAGTACAGTCCTTTTTGGGACATTCGGCCCATGACCTCGTTGATCGTCCCTTGATCCGGGGTGAATTCGAATATGGGGTGAATCTGAATTGTAAGTTAGCAATAATAACGTGCGACACAGGATTCAATACGAACGATCGTAAACCTTGGGGATGAACATCAATCCAGGAAATAGAACTGGAGAAGGTGGTACACTCACCCTTGAGCAGCCAACTCGTCGATGAGAGTGAGATTATCGGCCAGGTATTCGAACTCGGTGTAGAAGCCGATTGGGAACACGGGCTCATAACTACCCTGCCCGTTCGCCGGCTTGGCCAACAACGCGCCTGTCCTGAGGTCCATCTTTGTGACAGCGCCGCTGGTCGGGTCGGGTAAGTAAGACAACGCGGCATTGGTAGAAAAGGATTGCGGGGTTGACGACGACGACGACGATGAATGTCCCGAGTAGGTTGCCACACAAGAGAGATTGTAGGGTGCGGTTTGAGGCGTCAGATTCGAGAGACTAAAGGAGAGCTCATAGGCTGACGCGTTCAGCGGAACTGCGCCGTTTGCAAGCACCTGGCTGCCAATGCTGACGGTCACGCTTAGTGTTCCGGCATCGGAGAGGGAACTGGAGGGGAGAGAGATGGGCTGGGCGCCTTGGATGGTGGAGTAAACGACAGGCGAGTCGATCAGGATAGCTGCGGGCGAGCTTGCGTCTTCGGGCAGGTAGGGTTTGATGGCGGGAACGCATCTGAAGGCGAGTAGGGGTGTTTGGGATGAGGTCGGAACAGAAAAAGCTCCGCCGGGAGGTGGTGCCGTGTTTTGAGGCATCGTGCTGGGGTTGTAATTTTTACCGCACCTGAAGACAGATATTGTGAGCGTCGAGTGTGGGTGTTAGCGTACCAAAACGACACACCATGTTTGAGCTCTGCCTGCAGGAATGAGGAAACATGTACTGAAAAGAACAAAGAGGAACATGGAGCGCTTCACGGAAGTGGTGGTCGAGAACTGGGTAGTGCCGGTACAACAAAGGCGACACCAACGTCGAGCCAGAGAATCAGAAATATGATTCCGAGACAAGGCGGGATAAGCGAACGCACCATAATTATCAATGATATGATATGACCTTCTATGCCAATAATGAGATAGTGAATTCCCAAATATACAACACTGAAAAAAAGAAGATGAACAATATGGTAATGTGAAAGGTTGCACGGCTAGTCATGAACGTCTGGCATTAAAGCAGACCGGCACGACAAGAACGCATGGCCTCGATGAGCACATGGGCATTGCGGCGCTAATTTGTCCAGCCACACACATTGAGCTGCGGAGCCCGGAGCACCAGAGCTCGTGTTGCCTTGAATGGAAAACAGACATTGTATATCTCACCTGGGCGAAAAAAAAAACTATGATACGATAATGTGATAGCGGTCACCGAGCGTTCTCAGAAAAGATGAGCTACTTTGCAGGGCGGAAATTTCCCAGCCAAGTTCGGGGGCAGTTTCTTGCGGGCAGAGAGGGAGAGGGATGGATAAATGAGTGTGTGTGCCTTCGAGCAAGGACTTCGGCGCTGTTGGAGCGACCTCTGAGAAACTGCGAAAGAGGATGTTGACTGTGTCGAAGAGGGCGCTGTCAGGGCATCATTTCACACCCGGTGCGAGCGCTCTCCACCGTTACGCAATGATGTAGGTCTGCGTTGCCACGCTGCTATGTTTTACAGGCAGTTATGCATATCGCTCTAATAACCGAGACGACGACCACTTTAGACTATGAAGTACAATGTTACACGGCTCATAATGCTGAGTTGCCAAGTACAATGGTGATCCAACATGCTGTACTACAAGTAAATGATGCCTGAAATCGACGAACGTCGAACGAGGGCGAAAATAGATATCCGTTCCAACCTTCATGACTTGCCTCTCCGACCAATAAATAAATTAGACCAGTCGTTGCCTTTGCAACCCGGCGGCAACGATGAAATCTTGGCCAAGACAATGGTGAACAAGATTTGCTCCCAACCTGCCGCACCTAGTCCATGAGTTGGTGACTCACCGGCGCTCAAACGTCGATTCGAAACCACAGCGGGATCATCTTCCACATCCGCTCCCTCTCCTTCTTCGCCCACGTCTCCAACGCTTTTGCACACGCTTGACACTCTGTCTGTTCCCACCCCCGACGCGAGTTCACCAACCGGTCGATGCCCAGCGGTTGACTCATGTCGTACAGCGGCTGCCCGAGCTCCTCCGCGACGTATAGGGGATCCGTGTACCCGCGCTGGTGGTCAAAGAGGTAGTGCTGCGTCGCGAGCGTCACGAGCTCCGTGAAGTCGCGTTTGCACGTCCGGTGGGTATGGCCATGCGAGTATGGATGGTTGGTGTGGGAGGTAAACGTGTTGCCCGTAATCATGCGGGCGTGGGAGCCGAGCGAGTGAATCAGCGTAGTGATGGCATGCTGAGAAGCTTCTTTGCCAAGAGATAACCGCTGCATGTCTATCGGTGACAGAGGACATTGCGACGCGCCCTCTTCAAACGATTCGCCATAGTCGAATATTTGTGAAAAGCTGTATCTAGAGAGGTCGTAGAACGCAGAGGGGAGCAAAGATGGTGCGTTGACTTCGCGTGCGACATTGATCACCGCCTGTTGTTATTGTTGTACGTGAGCGGCTAGCGAGATCATTCGGATGACAAAGATAGTGACCAAACGTACGATCGGTGATGGGTAGATGTTCTCTGAAACTGCCTGGAGTTCGAAAGAGCGTGAGGCATCTTCGCGGGCGTCCCAGCCCTTGAGCGTCGACGGCCAGGCAACAGAGAGGTGGTTGAGGGCCTTCTCGCGCAGCGAATCCACGACATACTTGGTGGCGAGGCGTAATACGCCCGAAACGACCTGAAAGTCGGCAGGGTCGTTGTTCCCGAAGCGCCTATCGTGCAAGTGATGGTGATGAGCGGTGAAGGTTGATCGCGAGTGTGATTATCGGCACGACTCACGGACCGTCTACCAATGCCGTCAGCAAGTTGGATACGTCCTCGGGTGCGTCATGGAGGCGGAGTACTTGGCAACCTTCTACCTCTCCTGACGAACGAACGGACGACGACTTGGTGTCTCCGTCTGCAGGCTGCGGCAGAGTGAACAGGTCGCAGAAGAAACCAGAGTGCCGGGCGAGCAGGGACTTGTGCACGCGAAAGAGCGTGTCCTCGGCTCGTAGGACGATCTCGAGTAGCGTGTCAGTTCACTCCTGTATTTCCAAGGTCACAGGGCTCTCACAGATCCGTCAGAGAACCAGAGGTCTGGATGTCTCGTTAGCGGGCTTTCGCAGCTGGGACTCCCGGTTTCCTCCGTGTCCGTGTCTCTGGTGTCTCCCTGCACCTCAGACTCGCAGGCCGCGAGGTGTTTCTGCCAATCGATTGGCTCTGAGCGAGTAGGGCGGTGGAGGGAGTTGAGGGGAGGAGGGCTGCGAGGTGGAGCGCCATATGCACCGATTGGGAGGGGATAATAACTGTTGTTGGCGGGAAGGCGAGACATTCAGCGGGTCATAACACTAAATGAATGAGATTAGATAAGTCAGCGTTCTTGAGCTTCCAAACATTCTCACTGCCTGAAACGTGCCATCAATTCATGTCTGACAAACACTCTCATCTTACGTGGCTGGATTTCCAGAGCTCGGCTACCGAACGCGCGCAGGCCAAGCGAACGTCATAACGAGCATCACGTACACAGAGTAGAAATAAATGGACTTGGGGGAACTTGAAGCTTACAACCAACGAGAAACTAAAAAGTCAGTCCGTGCTCAAATCATACCAACCGGGAGTAAATGACAATCTTCCGTAAGGCACGACTACACAAACACATTCATCATAAATCCCCGGAGCATTTCCGGAAGCCATATACATATTTCTGCAGAGTCCGATAAATGAAACACTGTCCAACGATGGATCGTCGGATTGAACGTACGTGGTAAACATTGCGATTTAGCAAACACGAACAGAAAGAACGGCACCGACTCGCATCCGTTTGCTGGCTGGCAGTCGCTGACAGTCTTTTTGCGCTGGTCGGTCTCCGCGCTCATTTCTGTGTTTCTCCACCGTTCCTCCACTGCGGATTTGTGATCGTGCTCGAGGTCAGGCGGATCGGGTGGGGAACGCTGCGTCGCACTTGGTGCCTCAAGCTTGCTCGGGAGAAACTGTGTATCGATATCAGCAGGCATGACCACCCGAGCGTCCCCTCCTCGCACACAGTTACTAGGAACGACCACCAGTCTCCAACGGCGACTCCTAGGAAATACGAATCCAGATGAAAAAGACATGTAGACGAGTGTGGTAACCGATGACTGAAGGAGGTAAAGAACAGGAGTGAGGAGCAGGTGAAGCCTGTGGAGGGACGGGTCCCAGAACAGTGACGATGGCGTTGTTGCTGCATGGTTTTACCATGAACTCTCCCATTAGAATAGATCAGATTCATGAACATACAAATGTGCCGTGATGATTCAAGCGAGCTCCGCAAATCCGACCTGTTCAGTACCGTAATCGAAAACGCTGTATACGCCCTGCAGGAAAGGGATTCCAATGTTCCAATGTGCTAGGCCGTATAATCAAAACAAGTCCACCTAGCGCCACAATGGAGCAATAAACTATTGAGACTCACCGGTAGGCGACGTGTCGGCGACAATGGCGCTGAAACAATTGGAAGAACCTTCCTCAATTGTACCAAGTCTGAGAACCCAGGGAGGGATTGCAAACGTCTTGCCACTGAAGGTAAAGCTCACTGTTGGGAAAGAGTCGCAAGGTACTGCAGGCTGTCGATAAAAACAAGGTACTGAACGAAATCAGAACAGGCTCACGGTAATAGAAATCAAAGCCATTATGGTTCTTGAGGGCACCGCCAAGGCGTCTGTACAATTCTGAAACCCGTTCACCATCTCCATATATGAGGTTTGAACCAGTGTCCAAGACAGCGGGTACATTTTCGAGGATTGTATCACCATTAACGCGAATATCGTCTATCGACACCTGCCAGAATCCCTAAATAAATTCCGATATCAGTAACATTCGTTGCTATCTACTATTTTGACTCACAACATGTGTTACGGGTGTATAAGTGATGGCACCATTGTATAGTATACTGTTTGCTCCACCGACGTACATCTCGGCCCCAAAAGCAGATAGTTTCAATGAGAATACCGGATTGATTAGCTTCGTCTGTCTCACAAGCGATAAAAACAGTGGATAAGCATAAAAATTTGAGACGGATGGGAAGGCCAATCCCAATAAACCGCCTGCATATGAATTCCCCGGTATCAGAGAAGTGTATGATGTTACAGAACCAAAGGTCTGAGGATTTGCCTAGCTAGGCGTCAGAATCCAATGGTCATGCTCGTAAGTGATATAAAACATACAGTGAATCCAGCAATGGTAACATTGTCAGTATATCGATCACCTTCGACGGTGGTTCCATCTCCATAGGTGAGGTGAAATGTCATATCCTCCTCCCAGACAGATTCGGATGAATGGGGATCCCAGAGATCGTGATTTACGAAAATCCCACTACAGCCAGTCTGCAGCACCCACATATCACTGCGTTGACTTGGATTTCAACAGCAGTATGAACTAAAATAAAGTACCTACGCTGCACCAGTGTCGATGTGGACTGTAACGTAGATCAGGGTAGACATATATCAAACAGATAAAAAAAAGAATTTACCCTCTAAGGCCTGGGGAGGAGTGCCAATTGAAATCTCGCCTATCCAAACGTTATATTGATAACTTATCAGCGGGAGCTGAGCGCCACGCTTTTGGAGACCGGGCTCGCTCCGTTTCACAGCGAAAGGATGCATCATCCCCGTATTTATCTCGTAATTTTCTAGACCACTGATGATCTTCCTACAAAAAGGCCTGAGCAGACGAGATATAACCATTCATGGCACGTACTCCCTGACCGATATACCATGAGCGGTCATTGCATCGAGATCAGTGCTCTTGTTAGAGTTCAGAAAATCGGAAGAGTGTCTGGAGAGCGGTATGGCCATGCCACTCGTGCTCCAGTTTGGTATAGGTTTTGCAGTGGCCAGAGCAACCAGTCTGCCGGCGACTGAGAAAATGGATATTGTAGTGAATCGCATTTTAGAGGAGTGAAAACTTGACTGGCGCCTACAGACCTTTATAATGAGAAGCCACACCAATAACGATATCGGATATTCACGGACATCAGGAATAGAAACAAAACGAATGATGGATAGGTCAAACTGATAAGTTGGCGGAACGACTTGGAGAACGCGGCGCAGAACGGAACTTGGTTGAAGGCTCTTACACAAATGATGTATGTGAGTAAATTTTGGGGACAAGCTGCGACTTAGTGTGTGAAAGTATCATAGGCCTTGAACGTTTGAACCGCCACCACCAGGACCCAGGTGGACACGCTGCACAAACAGGCTAACACCTGACGGCCCTGGTCTCCCCCTGGCCAGATCACGACCCAAACCTCAGACCCGCGAATAATAGACTGACAGACTAAAAGACCAAGGAGTAGATGCAAGGGATGTATTTTCTTTTTTTAAATTGATTGTTCATGTCGACTCAGCACGTGCCAGATGTGCTGTCTGCTCTGACTTTACATACGAGGCTGCCGCGTATTCCTCAAACCCCATCAAAATTGTCGCTGTCGACGACTCTTTAATCCGTGCCGGCAGGCCCTGCACTCGGAATACCAAGCGACGATGACAATCAGACGACAACAATGACAACGATGTCGATGAGTCCACATCGATTATGGGCCTTCGTCTCCGCACGGCAGCATCAACCATCACAGAGTCCATTCGCTCAGAGTCGCGCGCGTAGAGGAGAACAACGAAGAGACGCACCTTCTTCTCAGAAAAGATGAGCGGCAAAGTTCAGACTCGGCCGCCTCTGAGGTACTCGCCACATGTGCACAGATACCCGGTCAGCGTAGAAACGTATACATACGTGAATACTCTCCTATCTGCAATGGAAGTCGATCAATATGGCCAACCGGTCGCTCGGTACACGAGGAACAAAGTGCGCACGAGCGGCGAGTAACCCTAACCAACTCCTGCCCTCGCAGCTCAGAGCTTCTAGGTATACCCATACCAAACAATCTCTACGAGCAGCGCCATCGATGAGTGCGACGCCGCTGCCATACCCCACGCTCACTGACGCTGCTTCACAGAACCACCAACATTTACTTTCCGTCCTTGGTCAACGTGAGCACGCGCCTGTTGTCTCATTCTGGTCCTAAAGTGTTACAGTCTTTCCCGGATTTGGAGGTTCAATGTTCAACGTTCAGCGCTCAGCCGCGACTGCCTGTCTTCCCATTCTCGTCATCATCGCCATCAAAAACAGGGTCGAGGACTACCACTGCGCCAAGCCCAAGGAGACGCCAACACCTCCACCTGTCTAGGTCAGTGGTGCAATGTTCATCAACCTGTCGATCCCAGCTCTAAGTTCCATCGTGTCTCGGAGGGGGCATTGGAATATCGCCTGCTCCATATCGGCAATATTATTATGCCAATATACCATTTTGAGCATTGTCATCGGCGACCCCTCGGAGTATTGGAATACAAATGAAGGATAAAAATATATGTAGACGAGCGTGGAGTCCACCAAATGTAACTGATGACTGAAGCAGGTAGAGAACCGAGTGAGGAGGATGAAGGCTGTGGAGGGACGGGTCCCAGAACGACGGTAGCGTTGTTGCTGCCACATACTCCTGCCGCCTACTTCCACCTAGTTTTACAGTCGGTAGTTCCACGGCCCTGGAAGTCTTAGGGGCAATCAACCTTCGATGGTTTTACCATTAGCTCTCCTATCACATAGAATAGATCAAATTAATCAACATACAAGTGCGCCGTGAGTATCCGCGATGATTCAAGCGAGCTCCGCAAACCCGACCTTTGCAATACCGTAATCGAACACGGTATATACGCTCTGCAGGAAAGGGGTCCCAATGACCCAAAACCCTAGGTCGTATAGTCAGAACGAGTCTACCTAGCGCCACAATGGCCCACAAATGAGGGGTTCAGGAAGCAATAAGCTATGAAGACTCACCGAGAGGCTTGGGGTCGGAGACAATGGCGCTGAAGCAATTGGAAGAGCCTTTCTCGATTGGATGAAGTCTGAGAGTTTCTGGAGAGATTGCAAATGCCTTGCCACCGAAGGTAATGCTCACCGTTGGGAAAGAGTTGCAAGGTACTGCAGGCTGTCGACAAAAACAAGGTACCGAACGAAATTGGAACAGGCTCACGGTAATAGTAATCAAAGCCGTCATATTCCATGAGGGTACCGCCAAGGCGTCTGTACAATTCTGAAACCCGTCCCTCATCTCCATATATGAGGTTTGAACCAGTGTCCAAAATAGCAGGTACATTTTCGAGGATTTTATTACCATTGACACTAACATCGTCCATGGACACCTGCCAGAATCCCTAAATAAAATCTGATGTAAGCAACATCCATTGCTATCTACCATTTTGACTCACAGGATGTGTAACGGGTGTATACGCAATGTCACCATTGTATAGCATACTGTTTGCTCCACCGACGTACAACTCGGCCCCAGAATCAGAGAGTTTCAGTGAGAATACCGGATTGACTAGCTTGTTTTGTACGAAAAGCGATGCAAACGGCGGAGAAAGATGAAATTTCGAGACGGATGGGAAGGCCAATCCCAATAAACCATCTGCAAATCCATTTCCAGATATCTGAGAAGTATATGATGTTCCAGAACCAAAGGTCTGAGGGTCTGCCTAGTTTGGCGTCAGAATCCAATGGTCATGCTCATGAGTGATATGAAACATACAGTGAATCCAGCAATGGTAACATTGTCAGTATATAGATCACCTTGTACGATAGTTCCATCTCCATAGGTGAGCCGAAATGGATCACCCTGTTGTTTCGTAGCAGATTCAGATGAGTGGGGATCCCAAAAATCGAGATCTTCTAAAATCCCGCTACAGCCAATCTGCAGCACCCACATATCACTGCGTTGACTTGAATTTCAACAGCAGCATGAACTAAAATAAAGTACCTACGCTGCGCCAGTGTCGATGTGGACTGTGACGTAGATCAGGGTAGACATATATCAAACAGATACAAGGAAAATGTACCCATCAAGGTCTGGGGAGGAGTACCGATCGAAATCTCGCCTATCCAAATGTTACTCGGAGTATTTGTCAGCGGGAGCACGCCACGCTTTCGGAGACCAGGCTCGCTCCGTTTCACAGCGAAAGGATGCATCGTCCCCGTATTTATCTCGTAATTCTCTAGGCCGCTGATGATCTTCCTATAAAAAGGCCTGAGCAGACGAAATATAACAGTTCATGACACATACTCCCTGACTGATACACTATGAGCGGTGATTGCATCGAGATCAATGCTTTTGTTAGAGTTCAGAAAATCGGAAGAGTGTCTGGAGAGCGGTATGGCCATGCCACTCGTGCTCCAGTTTGGCATAGGTTTTGCAGTGGCCAGAGCAACCAGTCTGCCGGCGGCTGAGAAAATGGATATTGCGACGAATCGCATTCTAGAGGAGTGGAAGGGACTAGCGGTGGAATGTCCGCCTGCATACCTTTATAATGCAAAGCCACCAGTAACCGCGGCTATCAGAGATGATAGAAACAAAACGAATGATGGATAAGTCAAATTGATGATGGCGGAACAACTTGGAGAACACCGTGCAGAACGGAACTTGGTTGAAGGCTCTCAGTACACAGATGAACCTTTGATAGTAAATTTTGGGGACAGGTTGCCAGTGTATTACGTTCAAGTTGTGAAACTGGGCTACATCTGTAAATACCGAACTAATACGTCCATGATGCATTGATGCATGATGATCAAACTGTCAGGATACCCGAGTAACCCAAAGTCTAACTTACACGACCGACCACCATCGGCCCGTGTATCACATCAATCAATATGCGTTTGTCCTCTCTTCCTCTGCTGGCTACTTCAACATAATCCCCTTCACTGTCAAGTTTGTCACTTCCTTTGAAGACCATGTCTCGCTTCCGCCACTTCCTTTCGATCGCAGTTCCCGAGGGCCTCGGCATGCGAATCACTAATTGAATGACCCCTCAGGCTCCGAGTTGTTTGCTCAAAGATTGGAGCAATGCGTGATGACGCAGGGCAGTCAACATCATCGGGTCTCGTGAATCACTTACGATATGGCGCGGGCACGGGTGCGGGTATGACACGCGTGTTTACCTGTACAAAATGGTGCCGCGATGGTCCACAATCGAATGTTCCCTAAAAAAACTGTAGCATCAATGCATCACAGCCGAAGTTTACATGTATTATAGGAGAATCACGGTACAGATCAGACTCGGAGGAGAGAAAACTAAGTGGGCAGCTCGACCTCAACGGCACTGCTGCCCTGCAACATAGACTTCATCTCATCGAAATCAATAATATCAGCGCTGCTACACCGTGAATTAGTGAGGTGAAAATCAATAACAATACACCGCGATCATACCTTACGTCTTCATATTGAACACCAAACTTATTGCCATCTAAGGTTATCTCAACGGATGTGACACGGTAGAAAAAACCATCTTCCGAGTCGGGAAAAAGCATGAACTGTTGGCCCACGAGGGAGGTCGGAGAGGCCAAGAAGTCATTGATTGTCTGTGCAGTAACAGGATGGCAGAGGTAATTGGTGGATGGTCGATGAAAGTCAGGTAGAGTAGTACTAGGGACACGAGGGCGGAATTGCTCTTGCTGTGGCATCGGTTTCTTAGGTCTCTGTTCAGACCTATTCTAAGGGGTGAATACAATAATGTGATGAAATAATGATCACGCGCCTAAGCTGATTCCTCCTCACGTCGATTTCGCGCGCCACGTCGTAAGGGAGGTCCATCATGACATCATGCTGCATAAGGAGAAGGGTATGGGCAGCATTACATATCGAAATATGACTAGTCCGACACGTGAGCTGGCAGCCCTCAAGTCTAAAGCAAAGACTTACTCGTCAATGGTAGTAGCAGGACCCGCAAGTATTTGTTCCATGGCACTCTGACGCTTCTTGCGTTCCTCACCCGTGAGCTTCTTCCGAGCGGTGCCTGGCTGCTGCGCCCTTGTTTCATCTATAACACGTTGATACGCAGCCGCCAGTTCGGGATTACCTCGAATGGCTGATTGGCATGTTCTTCAAACGTAGAGAGATACCGGTGCGTTTGAACTGCCATGTCTTCGACAATGCTACTGCTGTTGGATGGGACTGGTGTACTGGTCCGTGATGGGCCCGCTTGGGACAAGCAGTTACTGATGGATGCATGAGACATGGCAAACAGGCAGGTTGTAGTTGCAAACAAGTTCTGGCTTCAATTTGGCACAAATATGGTCATTCAATTCATTTCACTCGGGAACTACCGACGAGTACTCCTTCAAGTTCGATGGTTTTACTCTCCCATTGAAACAAATCAGATTCATGAACATACGAGTGTGCCGTAAACATCCGCGAAGATTCAAGCGAGCTCCGCAAACCCGACCCGTTCAGTACCGTAATCGAACACGCTGTATACTCCCTGCAGGAAAGGGATTCCAATGCTCCAAAGTGCTAGGCCGTATAAATCAGAACGAGTCCATCTAGCACTGCAAAATGGGGGTTCAGGAAGCGATAAATTATGAAATCTCACCAGAAGGCAAGCGGTGGGCGACAATGGCGCTCAAACAATTGGAAGAACCCTCCTCGATTGGACCAAATTTGAGAGCTCTGGGAGGGATTGCAAACGTCTTGCCACCGAAGGTAAAGCTCACTGTTGGGAAAGAGTCGCAAGGTACTGCAGGTTGTCGATAAAACAAGGTACCGAATGCAATCGGAATAGGCTCACGGTAATAGAAATCAAAGCCTTGATGGTCCTTGAGGGTACCGCCAAGGCGTCTGTACAATTCTGAAACCAGATCCCCATCTCCATATATGAAGTTTGAACCAGTGTCCAAAATAACAGGTACATTTTTTAGGATTATATCACCATTAACACGCACATCGTCCATGGACACCTGCCAGAATCCCTGAATAAAATCCGACATCAGCAACATCCATTGCTGTCTACCATTTTGACTCACAATATGTGTTACGGGTGTAAAAGTGATGGCACCCTTGTATAGCATACTGTTTGTTCCACCGACATACATCTCGGCCCCAGAAGATGAGAGTTTCAATGAGAATGTCGGTTTGACTACCCTGTTTTGTTCGACAAGCGATGCAAAAAGCGGAGAATCATAAAATTCCGAGACGGAAGGGAAGGCCAATCCCAATAAACCGTCAGCATATGCATTGCCCGGTAACTTAGAAGTGTATGATGTTACAGAACCAAAGGTCTGAGGATCTGCCTAGATTGGCGTCAGAATCCAATGGTCATGCTCATAAGTGATACAAAACATACAGTGAATCCAGCGATAGTAACATTGTCAGTATACAGATCACCTTCGACGATAGTTCCATCTCCATAGTTGAGCCGAAATGGCTGATCCTCCTCCTCAACAGATTTGGATGAATGGGGATCCCAGAGATTGCGATCTCCTGGAATCCCACTACAGCCAGTCTGCAGCACCCACGTATCACTGCGATGACTTAAACTTCAACAGTAGTATGAACTAAAAGAAAGTACCCACGCTGAACCAGTGTCGATGTGAACTGTGACGTAGATCAGGGTAGACATATATCAAACAGATATAAGAAGAATTTACCCTTCAAGGTCTTGGCAGGAGTGCCAATCGAAATCTCGCCCATCCAAACGTTATTTCGATAAGTTTTCAGTGGGAGCTTAGCGCCACGGTTTCGGAGCCTGGGACTGGGCTCGCTCCGTTTCACAGCGAAAGGATGCATCGTCCCCGTATTTATCTCGTAATTGTCTAGGCCACTGATGATCTTCCTATTTTAAAAAGGTCTGAGCAAACGAGATATAAGGGTGGATTGCACGTACTCTCTGACTGATACACCATGAGAGGTAATTGCGTCGAGATCAATGATTTTGTTAGAGTTTGGCAGAAAAGAAGAGTGTCTGGAGAGCGGGATGGCCATGCCACTCGTGCTCCAGTTTGGTATAGGTTTCGCAGCGGCCAGAGCAATAAGTCTGCCGGCGACTGAAAAAATGGATATTGTAATGAATCGCATTCTAGAGGAGTGGAAAGGACTTGTGGTGAAACGTCCACCTACTACAGACCTTTATAACGAGAACCACCAGCAACGATATCCATGGCCATCAGGGATAAAACAAAACAAATGATGGATGATGGTGGAACAACTTGAAAAACGCGGCGCAGAACGGAACTTGGTTGAAGTCTGTTAACCTTTGATGGGGGACAGGCTGCCATCCAAGTCAGTGTCACGGTATTACGTTGTGAAACTAGGGCGGAAAGGAGACTGGGGCTGATAATAGATATCGTGGCTCTACTAGTATTACTAGAAAGCACGGCCGCACTTCGTCGGCAAATAGTACCTCGTTTACAATGATACGGTTCCGTTTTATGTAAAACAACAGGTTCGAGTTGTGGACGACGAATGGCTAGAGCTCTTACGTCACGTTCGACATGGCAATTGTCGTGCGCAACACATCCAAATGCTACGCTCTCTGATTATGTACAACGAATCCTGCATGTCCAGCTACGGACTTCTCATCATATCCTTGGAATGAAGCAGTTTTAATCACACCCCGCCATTCCGTTCGACGTCATTGGAATGCCGCCATGTGTCGTGAACGTACTAAACAAAGAAAAGGACAGCTCTTCATATGTCCCGCAAATGATACTACAACCGTTTCAGAAATTCATGCCGAGTCGTGCAACTGCGCCAAACAAATTCAAAAATTCAAAAATTCCAGAAAATCATTGTGCTGCTCTCTCGTCCCCTGAGTCACACTCATTATAACTATTTGAAAATATATGCTAATCATGGCTGTCAGTGAAGACGACAATACCCCACCCAATTTCGAAGCTTATTGCAGTGACTTGGACTTTGAAGCCCATGATGGCATGGACACGGCATCTTTCGACGACGGCACCAATAACGACATGGAA